>CALNHX010008676.1:0-57976 GCA_940337035.1 Agriotes lineatus
ATCCGTTGGATTTCTTTTGATTATTCTCCTTAGCATAGAATTTCGGCTTAGACCGCGTAGTATTTGTATATGAACACCCAGCATTTTCTGGCTTAATGTGCCTTGCACCTTGTGAAGTTGAGCAAAAACCCGCGCAATGGCCATGCTCTTTGGTGGCTCGTGTTGTTTGAGTATCTTGAGAACGAGGATACTTAGGCAGATTTGGCCGTTTTGCTGTTTGTGCATCCATATTCACTAACGTGCAGCTTGCATCATCAGAGTGAAAGTCGCACTAACAACCGAAGGTCGGTGTGGAGCTATTTATAGTCCTCTGTGCCAGGCGCGCGGAGTGGCGTAACGCTGGTTGGTCATCCGTGTGCAACGTAATCCGCGGGGCGTGGCCGTATGACGCACAGTGGTTGTAATGCTTTAGATCGTGTATCACAGGAGTCCACGTTTTACTAAGCTTAAAGCCATCTTCCCTGTTGATATTATTTGGATGTTTTTCTATTTCTATGGCTTCACGTATCACTCGCGGGAAGTGATGAGGTATTCTAGCAAGTACTCTGGCATGCTCAAATTCTAGAGTGTGCCCATTTGTAAATGTATGCTCAGCTACGGCTGATTTTGTGATGCGTTTGTGTTTGCAATCGCCTTTGTGTTCTTGGAGTCTTAGATCAACGGAACGACCAGTCTGTCCAATGTAACTCGAGCCGCAGTACATTTCTTTTGATGTTTTTATTTAAGCGGCTGGTTTACCGTGGGGTAATTAACACGAGGAAACAGTTGCAGCAAAGAATTTTTGAAGCTGCTAATGAAATTCGTGAAAACTATAATATTCAGCAAGTGTATGAATCGCTAGTACAATGGTACCATGCTTGTATTGCGGCTGGAGGGGAGCATTTTGAACATTTGCTATAGTTTTCTATTTTTAGTCATTGTTTTGTTAATTTTATTGTTAATTATGTGTTTATTATAATGTATTTTCAAATTAATCGGGTAATTACTCTCAAGCTATAGTCAGATAGAAATTTTATTTTCATTAACACCCTATATGTTTTTAAGGGAGCATTTTGGTACTGAGGTGTATTAATGTAATTGCTTTGTTTTGGGCTAAAGAAGCTTTGTTAGGGACGTCAAAAATAAAGTTAATAGTGGACATGATGAAATATCAACCTCATTAATATTATTGTGTATAGAGCCACGATAAAACCTATACTATCACTGCCTTCTACACATACAAGCCATGCTGTTAAACTTGGCAACTATGTATCTCTTGTAGTTGGTGGTCCTACATTACGTATGTTACTCTGTAATTAATTAAAGATAGCTTCTGTAATTGTAACATTTATTTACATATTCAAGTAATACAAACATGTAACAGTATATTTATAAAAATAAAACAACTTAACCTATGTAGCCAATGGATAAAAGAACATTTTTGTAATTATTTTAAAGTTTGCAATTTTCTATACTCCACTACTGATTGAGAGTACAACATATATGCAAAACTATTGTGGTGCTACTGTAAATAATCTTATTTGAACATAATAAACTTATCTACTCGGTAACATCTAAATTTGCGTGACGTAAATTGTTCCATAAACTTTGAAAAACTGCTGATGTCATCATTTAAAAACACTTTCACTGTTTGTGCATGTCTTTCCAATATTTGCTTTCTTCTACATTCAGGATTTGTCCTTTCTCGAGGCGCTTTTGATGACAAATATGTTGGTAAATTTGGAAATACGCTTGAGACAGCATTGTCAGCTAATCGAGGGTGCTGCAACAACAGCTTCTGCAGTTTCTCACTCTTATTTCTAACGCTTTCAAATGTCTTTTTCATTAAAATGAATTTCACACACGACAGCACTTTTTGTTGGGGTTCAACATTCTCGTGGTGTTGCACAAAGCCATGATTTCTTTCAAATCTCGTCCATTGGAAAAGAAAATGTTGTTATAGTTCGCATACGATTTTCTTTTAATGTACTGTCGTAGTTGGTTCACAGCGCCTTCGTGGCATTCTAAATATAAAATTAAAAGTTACAAGAAATGTGCTAAAAATGAGGTTAGATTGTTACTTATCTCGGTTGTATTTCAGTGAAATACTTAACAAAAACCCATAAATACTAGCAGCAATTTTACTTTCACATCACGAACAGTACAGTAATACAAATAAATGCATTTCTTCAAACTTAGAGCAATCCAACATATTAATGTTTAATCACACGCCACATTTGAACAGATATTTTTATAAATAAACAGTACAAAAATTGGCCTAGCAGCAGCGTTACCAAATCTCCAGCAGCATGGCTTGTAAGTGTAGGAGGCAGTGATAGTATACATAATAAACAATTCCCTAAAATACGGAATATTTCCAGATGAATTAAAAGTTGCGTTAGTGGGACCAGTCTTTAAAAAAGGTGATGAAACCCAAATTGAAAATTATCGCTCCTTCAGTTTATTACCTTCCTTTTCTAAAATTTTTGAAAGCATAATGTTATCTACTGCTTCGTACACTTACAAGCCATGCTGTTGCAGATTTGGCAACGCTGCTGCTAGGCCAATTTTTGTACTGCTTATTTATAAAAATGTCTGTTCAAATGTGGCGTGTTGGACTGCTCTAAGTTTGAAGAAATACATTTATTGGAAATGGATAGATATTACGGCACTTTTTATACAAAAAAATACATTCAATCAGAATTTGTCGATGAAGACAAAATATTGAACGATAAACGTTTGCTTATGGCACTTAACGAGACTTGTTTGATTGCCGCAGAACTCGGCTCACTGCCTCGTTTTTCCAATCAAACTCGTTTCATTAAGATGCTCATAATCAAACTGTACCGTTAATATCGATAAAATATTTAATTTTTTAAAATACGTATGTATTATATCTCTTAATAAAGAAGTTACATTTTGACCAGAATACTCTTGAACAAAATTGCCTGGAGGCTGAACAGATTTTCTGTTACTTGCTCTGGTTCCGTCCCTTTAATTCTGAGCACACGGTTGAGACTGCAACCGTGTTTTTACGGCAAGGGTAGTCATGCCACTCAGACGGACGTTATAATTTGGTAACTACACTGGGGTGCAGCCTCACACCCCAAAATTATAGGCTTGGAAAGTTAGTACCTCGATATTAACGAATCAAACACTTAATGCTGATTGTTTTTATTATTAAATCTCGACCTATATATACATATCAACATAGCGCTTACTTCTAAAAATTGCATTATTTCAAAGTGCAAAGTGTTTACTTTTACTAGGTCGCTGTTGTGTCTAACAAACGGTCAGCATTTAACAAGGCCGCTTTGCGTTACATTTTGCAATTCTGCTAAATAGACAGTTGTGACACATTGAACTTTCATGAACTAATGCATGTGCTGCTAGTTTGCATTTTTAAACATATTGAACTTTTATGAACTAGTGAATTGCACTGCTAGTTTGTTTCTTAGATTTTGAAATTAAATTTAAATCTGTTTAATTTGAGATTAAACAACTCTGTTCTTAAATTTTGTTTTAAGTTTTCTTTACGTTTATAGTAAATACACTACATAACTTAAGAACTGAGAAAATTAGAAAATGTTAATCACTGTAGTTTTCTTTTAATTTGATTTTTTTCTATAAATTTCGTATTTTTTATAGTATATTTTATTATAACTGTCGTTGTAGTGATTTTAATAAGTTCACAATGGGTAATTTTCTGAGTAACATATTTTACTAGAAATCTATTAATGAAAATAATTACCGTAGAATGGGTTGACACTTTTGACAAACTTATAATTTTTATCAGCACACACTGCACATTAAAAATAAAATTAAAATACCTAGCAACTCTTTGGACCTTAGGGAACATTTAGCAACATTGAGTACCTCTGCATCTTTTCATCCCTGTGAGAAAAAAAAGGTAATTTTTAAGCCACCCCGCTTTGGGGTGTCTTGAAAAACATTAGATATTCAAGGTATAATTCAATTCTATGCGAACAGAATTGCCTGGAGGCTGGATCAGGTTTCTGTTTCTTGCGCTGATTCTGTCCCTAACGGTTTTGAGCACAGGGGTGAGACTGCACCGTTGTTTTAAGACAATGTAGTCAAGTCACTCAAAAGGACGATACTTATTTGTGTCTACCCTGAAGCGTAGCCTCACGCTTCATTAGTTTAGGCTTGGAAGGGTAGCACCGATGTAAATGAAGCAAACAGTAAATGTCGATTGATTTATTACAAAAATAAAGGTTCTATTTATACAAACATAATTGCTTAATTGCAGACTTGGGTAGTATCTTATCTTAAAGTATCGAGATACTAGTATCGAGATACTTTTTACGGTATCTTGCATTCTATAAGGTACTTTTTTATACATAGTGTCGGTATCTTATCTTAGATACTTTTTTTAGGTATCTTATCTTATTTCAAAAGATACTTTTTAAGATACTTTCAGTATTTTTCTAGCAAGTCAAATTAAAACTTTCTGAAACTTTCTACTTTAGAAAGTTTTAAAATGTTGTTTATTGACTCATTTTGCTTAAGCTTTAATACTCTCATAGTCATTATGCAGAGCAAGCACTTCTTAGAATAGCAACAGTTATATCAATGTTTATTGTTTACAACTAAACGGGCAGTTTTGTTTATTGCATTAACAGCATTAGTGCGATATTCAGTTGCGCTGGCCTTGGGCTAAGTAAAAAAAGAGCACGATTGTCAGATGCCCACCTGGAAAATTTTATTTTATTAAAAGGTTCAGAAATATAAATAAATTTATTATATATATTGTTTTTTTTTGTAACCGCATTTATGGCGTATGGCCTGATAAATAAAATTTTTAGTTTTTACAGTAATTGTATTATTTTAATATATAAAAAAAGTATCTTAGCTGCTTTTAATAAGTATCTTGTATCTTATCTAAATACTTTTTAAAAATCGGTATCTTATCTTAAAAAAGATACTTTTTTGATCAATGTATCTTATCTTATCTTCAGATACTTTTATAAAAGTATCTTCCCAAGTCTGCTTAATTGCTAAACTAACAATATTCTTAATAATATCAACAAACAAATATAGCATGCTAAGAAATTATTTTTTCAAAGTTTAACACCAGGGAACTTTATTGCACCTCTCTTCAATATCAGTGGGTTTTGCAATTTTTGCTTAATCTCATTTTTTTATACTAAAGATTCCTCCTTAACCCATGGAAAAACAAACGCTTCTGGCATTTTAGTGTGCGCTCTTAGATAAGAGCACACATAAGAGTTGTTTTCAACGGAAACAATTTTGGCCACAAACTTTTGGGAATATTTATTTTAGCTCTACAATCACAAAGTCATTTTCTTAGTAGTTATCACTTTCACTCTCTAATAATTTTTCATTTTTATCTTCTTCAGCCTGTATGGGATTCATCTTCTTCTGCTTCATATGAGCTATGGAGGGATTCGTCTTCTGATCCCATATCACTGAAACGTCTAGACCAAGGACTTTTCTTCTTCAAAACTACTTTCCAAATGTCACCGTTTCACTATTTGATGAAACTTTCTTAGTTTTTGGTTTCTTCTTTAGTTTCGTTTTCTTTTTTGATGCTTCGGATTCCAGTGGTAAAACATGCTCAAGTGACATTCTTCCCAGGTTCAATATTTCAGTTTATTTCTCTTGCCTTTCACTGGAGAACCTTTCCCGTATCTAGCGTTTTTAAACATATCTTGTAAGACAAGAATAGCAGTTACATCTGCTTCTTCGTTTGGAATGATATTTTTGGGCAATTTATTCAAAAAATTGTTTCTGCGCATAGGAAATATACCCGTGGCTTGAAATCCAGATCGAATGTTTTGGGCATTTTGTGGTCTGATTCAGAAGACGTGGAAAGCATCGTTCGAACTACCCCTTTTGTTACTTCTCTTCCAAATACACATAATTTTACACCAAGCGTTTTTAATGGGACGGGAAACACTAACATCTAGAGTCTGTGTGAGGTGAGCACTGTTTGATGGCAATAAGATAAATTTTATATTATTTTCTTGGCATAGTGATATCACATGCATGGAGATATGACTCGCCAGATTGTCAATAATTAACATTTTTTGCCCATCGAGAAGTCTTAAAATATGGCAGAGCTATTGTGTAGAACCATTCCTCAAAGAGGTTTGTGTCGAACCTACAGAGCTGGGCAAATTACTTTTAAAAAGTAATTAATTACTAATTACCAATTACCGCCCAATGCAGTAATTTAATTGCCAGAGATTCAATTACTCATAGGAAATAGTAATTCAATTACCAATTACTTAGTAATTGTAATTGTACAACATCAATTACTTTTTCAATTACTTTCAATAAAAATTATTGTCATATAGGTAGATAGTTGTATTTAGTAGAACTTTCTTGCAAGTTGCAACTATCATTAGTGTCGCGTCGATTCGTCATCGTAATCTAAAAATGCTTAATTTTTATGTTTTGTTAACTATAGTAACCTACATACTCTTTCACTTTTGAAGGTTTTTTGTGATAATTAAATCTTGTAGCTACATGCACCGTTCACCAAAACCAAAAGTTTTTAGTTTGTTTTGATGTAAGATGTAAGTAAATAAATAAATTCAATGATAACAATTATACACGGTGTCCCAAAAAAATGGGACACCGATTTGGCATAGATTTATTAGGTTATAATAAACCGTTTAAACCTAATATACCTTAGTACAAAGTCCCTTCAGTAAGAAGGTATATGGACTTGAAAGTTTATATTTATATATTTTTTACTTTCCCATACCCATAGGTATAGGGAAGTCTTGGAATCATGAAAATTTTGGAAATCGAGATTTTCACAGAAATATCCGTTTTGGGCCTCTAGGAACCCAAAAAAGTGGTTTTTAAAAAATGTCTGTCTGTGTGTGGGTGTGTGGGTGGGTGACGCTCCTACAGCCGAAAGTATTGCTCCGATTTTGATGCGCTTTGGAATGCGGGGGTGTATCGAAAATTCATCGACAAAATAAGCTTTTCAAAAAAAAATCCGAAACCGGAAGCGGAAGTTACGCATGTTTTTTTGGTATCACTGTTTTCGTGATTAAAATTTTGAAAATTTTATCGCGGATAACGATAGAGGGTCATAAGACAAATCTGTTAGTTTTTTGCCGAACTCGCTAGGTTTAAAATGAAGGGCGCTATGATTTTTTGAAAAATTTGAGTTTAACGCCCTATTACTCAAAAACGGATGAATCGATTCAATTGATTTTTTTTTATGAATAGTATATGAAGGCTAACATGAGGTGATATAAAAAGTGTTTTGAAAAATATTAAGGGGCCTAAATTACAAATTTTCAAAATTTTGGAAATTTTCTAAAAATCATTTCTCAAAAACTGCCCACAGGAATTTGTTTAAACTTCATACACTGATATACCCCGAAAAGGGCTATCGATCTGTTTTTAAAGAATCTCATGAATTATCTGTGGCGCCCTCTACGAAGCTTTGAAGTTTGAAAATTTAAACCCCTTTAATTAATAAACAAAACAAGATAGGTAGCTGGGGTTTTCACTGAATTGCTCAGTGCATAATGGAGCATATGAATATGCAAAAAAATATTACACTCGTGGATATATGTAAGCGCACCGGCCCCCTACCCCCTCTATTTTTGAAAAATAATATTTTTATTCTAACGGTTGTTATATTTTTGCGTCAAAGAATCTTTTTCCGCGAAAATAAAAAAATCGATTTTGTATGCCCTAGAAAATATAATTTCCAGGTACTTAGAAAATTTCACCTCGGTGCTACAGCCGTTTTGAGGAAAATAATACATAAACTAGAAGTCGTTCAGTTTGTAAAGTACACCGCGTCATAGATGCGCAGAACGCTAGAAACGTCCGGACGAGTTCATTACGTTCAACAAGGTGATTTCCGCTGTTGTATTCAGTTCATTGCCGTTCGTCGTGTCATTTTGTTTACATGTTTCCATGACTATTAACCCGTTAATAATATCAAAAAGGGGTTTGGGCGAGCACCTTACAGTCTAGTAGCTACATGACGCATTGGGGCTAGTCATTTATTGTCCATAGCGCCATATTCGAACTTTCTCAGGTCACACGCGTATTCAAGAGCCTTTGGCCTGCGCCTTCTGCCAGATTCCCAGCTGTTGTCTAAAATGCTGCCACGACCAAATGGCGAAGTTCCATGCACAGCTTTGGCAAAAATTCACAGCAAAACGGGCAAATTTAGTAAAAATTCCTCGCGCGGAATGGAGCGGATGACGCACGGCGAGTCCTCCCGCCGCGGAAAGGGTTTAGCGCCATTAACGGAGGGCGGCCTCGTGAGCTTCTGGTAGAGCTTGTACTTCTTATGACAAGCTAATTTATTTAGTATTTGAAACCAAAAATTAAATCAGCATGAAAAGTTTTCCTTTAAAATGGGAATTTTAATGTGCCTCCCTAAAAATACCTATTGCTACGCCACTGTTACCGTCTATTGGCGCATAACTGTAGCCACGCCTATTGGCAAGTGAATCCAAGCGCTACGCCACCATGCGGTAGAATTTTGAACTGTGCCAATGAGGTCGAAATTTAAACTCGCATTGAGCTAAACTGTTTAAGCTAATTATTTGTTGGCTTATTACAAAGTTACTAATGCGAGAAAAGTCTTTATACTAGGGAATATTTATTCTGTCAACTTTCTACTCTGACTCAGACCTACAACTACCCCGCTAATGACTATTTAAATTATTTTACTTTTATTTTCGAGCGCAGTTGTAATACGTTGGTACATGCCTACATTTACCTTGCTTGTTCTTGTTTTTACTAGGTTTGTTCTTGCTGAAGTTCAGTGTCTTGTTTATATCTATTAATTTATTGTTTCTATTTTAAATAACGGGATATCTTTAACGTAAAAATGGATCGTGAACGTGAGGGAGCTAGATTTTCTCCTGTACCAAATAAATCGAAACGGTTTTGTTGCGTGTATGGTTGTAAATCACTATCAAAAAGCGATACAACTGTGCGGTTCCACAAGTTTCCTAAAGAAGGAGAATTTCTAAAAATTAATAATCAGAAAGCAGATCGGCGAAAGGAATGGATTCGTTTACTTAGAATGGGGAAAAAAGTTACAGAAAGTATGCATGTTTGTTCTCTGCATTTTAAAAAAGAAGATTATATTCTTCCTGGTGAGTACAATACTTATTATCGTAATGATATAAATTAAAATTTATAATGCAAAACCAATAACACAAGACGTAAACGCAAAACAAGTGCTTCTTTTAACGCCGAAGTTTGTAGGCAAAGAGCAACGACACTTGTTTTAACATTTTCTTGACTTTTGCATCCACAATAAATAACATGTCCAGAATTAATTAATTGTTCCCCTTCGATATAATTTCTAGAAGAAAATGTTGCTTGTGCATAATCTATCTGCCATTATCACTTTATCACGACTGACTTCTGCGCGTGTAACGAACTTATTTATTTGTCCTATTGTTGACTAATACGTGACTATTAAAGTATCATTAGAACATCTTTAACTACATTCCATAAGACTTAAAATTCCCCAATAGTTGCTGTGTGTAACAAATACTTACTTACTAGAAATAGAAACTAATGCAGCATGACTTAATAGCCATTGATGTACTCACGGCTGGTGAAATTATTTATTTCTATCAAAAGAGCTTTATTAAAGTCCCATTTAAACATCTTTAATTAAAATGCATATCATGAAGACTTACAATTTCTCAATATTAGGCCCGTAAAATTATTTAAGAAAATACTAGAAATCTGTTAAATGCAGCATTGGTATATTTACGGTATTTATGGTAAAACAGCCCTATTAAAATCCCGTTTACACATCTTTAATTAAAGTGCATACCATGAAAGCTTAAAATATCCCAATATTATGCCCCTAAAATTATTTAAACAAATACTAACAAACATTTAAAATCAGCATTTAAGTAGGGAAATACATAGGCTTTAAGAATCGTACCTACTTAGAGCGGCCATTTAACTAAGCTCCGCCTTCAGTTCACTTCCCAATAGGCCATTCAGTAAACACAAAAACATTTAAATTTTCTTGAAGTTGGCATATACGTAAAATTTTTGTGCTAGGGATTCTATATTTTGTTTTACAAAGGTTTCCACACCTGCATAAAGGCTACTTTGAATTTATAAATGACAATTAATAAATGTCATTATTGCAGTGTCAAAGTACATATTATTCTGGAAATTCTTGCCTGAACTTTTATAAAATGTAATAAAAATACCTATTAATAAATGCTACATCAATAGTATCCAACACAGTATTTGTTTAACATCCTTAAAAGTAGTTATGACAGATGCTAATTAAATGTCAGACTCTTAACCTATTTGTTTTAGTAACTTTCTGTAATTACATTCCTAGACAAAAGATGAATTCTGGAAGTACACTCATGAAATTTTAGAAATCAAAGGCCACTTTGTGTTTTTATGTTTAGTGAACAGAGTATATGTACTTCTTGCTTTGAAGCCACTCTAGCACAGTGGCGGCTTGTCCACTTGGCGCCATCTACAGAAGCTCGGTGGTCACGTTTTGAACTACACATTCTTTTATATTTACCCGCAATTTACGTGAAAGTGTAAACGCTTATCACGGTGAAGACGTGAGTCATCGAGTTGAAATTTTGATATGTTGTAAAGACTGTTGAATAAAGACGATATGAACAGTTTCCAGTATGGGAAAGTCCAGGGAGGTAGTCACGTCCACTTTTTTTATATTAGTTTCCACATAGGTTATCACTGAAGTTGAGCTTTTAATCACGATTGCGGATTTAGTTGTCGAGGCCCGTAGAGCCAAAGCAAATAAACCACATGAGGGATAACAAGGAACTTCCAGAGCCGAGAGGTACATTGTTTTTTTAAATCGAGAAATCGCGAAATTACAACATTTAAATCAACTTTTGTAGGTTATGTTGACGTCGACGTTTACCTATCGCCCAGATTCCTACAAAAAGTCGCAAAACAATGGATTACTTCACTGCCCATTTCTCGTATTTTATTTGACGATTTCGACGTTCTTCACCACCGATTTAAAAAAAAATTGAATATGAAGAAATGTCAAATTTCATTTTGACTAGATTTTGTAATAAATTATATTAGAAAAAATAGCACGCTGAATATGTTATAAAAGTAATTTGTTCATGTTCGTGATAAATTAATCCACTCGCTTTGCATCGCTCGTTCGTTAATTAAACGTTGACTGCCGTTGCAATTAAAGACGGGAGGCAATGTGATTAATAATAAATCAACTAACCTCCTAGTTTTCATATTTAAATATTTATGAATACAGCTGAATACAAGAGTCTGATCATAAAATGTAAGTGTTGTATGTACCGGGCGACCATAAATGGTTGTGACTGTTTATGTTGGCGGCACTGCAAGTCTATGAAAACCTAAGAAAAAAATCACAACCATTTATGGTCACCCGGTATAACTCTGGACTAAAACGTAATTTCCTCCCTTGCATGATTACAATTGATTAGGTACTGTTCTCTCTAACGCTGAAGAATTAAACTACATCCGCGGGGGGAATGATACATTTTCCTCCCTAGTAATACAAATAGCTATAAAAAATGTGTTAGGTAATTTTTGAAATTTTAAAACAAACTATCAAGTTGGTGTGTTGATCAGGGACTGTTGAAAGTTGACAGGCGACTGATAAACCTAGTTGGAAACCGGTGATTAAAATAAGAATTTGTACAGCAGATACAAAAACAAAAGAAATTTGCTCAAGCACGTAACAATGAAGTCATTTTTACATTTAAAAGACCTTTATACCATGTGTTCAAAAAGAAATTACATAAGGGTTGGCCATGGTAAATAAAACTAATGTCGACAGCAAGCTGTAGAGACAACAATTTTTAGAATTTTCAATCACGATATCAGCGTATAATATAAACTTATGACAGCAACAACAGCGATGACAGTTAATGAGTTCTAAAGCTTGCTGTTGACGTTAATTTTATATTCCATGGCCAACCCTTAGGTAATTTGTTTTTGAACACACCGTATAAGAAACGGCAGAAAATACGTATTTCATAAAATTACTGTCAACGGTCGACAATTAAATTGCTCAGGATGCTTTCATATTTTTACTTCAAATTTCAAAATCTTATCAACATCTTTAATAATACATATTGATTTTAGTTTAGGGCAATAAAATATCTGAGATTACGTAGATTTGGTCTCTATGCACTGTTCTTTTAAAAAACTAAATGGAATTTTGTGTAAAATCGTTAAGAAGCCAATATTTGAATGCCTTGTAATTAGTATGAGGGTTGAGGGTTTTGTATGTTTCGTCCGTCAACGCAGCACCCTGTATAACGTAAACAAGTAATGTTAGATGGGGTGAGCGGAATTATAAGAAAGTCATGATTTTTATAAGACACTATTCCAAATTTGTAATAATAGTCGAAGTTAACATATTGCAGTAGTCCGTAAAAATTATGCACTATGTGCCAGTATACAAAGCAACATATGAGCATTACAAGGCAAGGAAGCGACAAAGAATGGATAATTTATAAAATGTTCAATGCAAGAATGCGGTAAACTTATACGGCGTTTTTAAATTGAATTAGTGCCATACCCCATACTGCATTTTTGAGTCAACCAGGCATGGAATTTTGCAATTAGGTACATTTTATTTATGTGTTTTACGCTGTTTAAATGTTGTTATCGGATTTTGGCCGTTTAGTTCAGTTCCTCACTCAAAAACGTAATTTTCTGGACTTAACGCCTGTTACACATGCACGGCAGTATGGTTCAATGTTAGTACATCGTTTAAAACAAGCAAATTGAAATGAATAAATAATTATTATGAACCAATATCGTCTAATGAAGCTATTTTAAATTATATTTTTACCGTAGGTATTGTAATCTGTAATTTACTTACCGCTAATATAGTTTTAGCGTCTTACACTTAGTGTCTCTCACAATAAATATTAGTGTCACTATTGCAAGCTAGAGATCACATCTATATACACGCACCAATGCTCGTGACTCGCCGTACAAAATGCAAACGTTGCTGTTATTCGACTCGTCAGAGGAAATAATAAATTAGGCTTATATTGGTCGGGGAATAACCTATTGCGATTGGCTTAATATGTAACTTAATACCACCTTATCATATTTTTTTGCATTTTGGACATTTGGCACCCAATCGAGGTCAGTAATTCAGTAATTGAAATATCACAAAGTAATTCAATTACCTGGAGTAGTAATTTAAATACTTTAGAGTAATTTAATTACACAAAAGTAATTGAGTAATTGAATGTAGAAATTAATTACTTTCAAAAAGTAATTTTCAAGTACTTTTTAACAAAAATGGCAATTCCCAATTACAATTACCGCATTTTGAAAAGTAATTAAATTCCAAGGCAAATAAACAAAAAGGAATTCAAGTAGTAATTTAATTAAAAAGTAATTAATTACTGCCCAGCTTTGGAACCATCCAGACTTACTCCTGTTATATGTAGCTTTGGGCGGTCCGTGTTCTGTCCAACTGGTTCAAATGTGATCAGCCTTATAGATAACATAGATGGGAAGCATTTTTCCGGATGCTGCAACGCTGTACACGACGGATGTTGCTGCTTTGGACGAATCCAGCGTTCTTTCTGCTGTCTTTGAGCTGCTACGAACGACAATTTTAACTCGGCTCGGGTCATCAGCAAAATTGGTTTCGTCGTAGTTCACTATAGCTGCTGGGTCTACGTTTTCCAGTGCAGTGGTTAAATTGTCAAAATACAGGTTTAAGGTCCGGGGACTAATTTTAGATCGACTTTCTTTGATGGCTTGAGACAGTCTCTGCGACAGTACGTCTTTGTGTCTTCGTATGAATGATAGGTACCCGTCCGTGCCTGGTTTTTTGTTCTTGAATATCGGTATTTAGGCACCTCTCCTATTTAAGTAGTTTGTAACTAATTCTCTAATATCATCACATTCTAAGGGGAATTCCCCAGTCAGCTGCAAGAGCAATAGTATCTACAATTTCAGCTTCATCAACATTGCATAAAACAGTTTGACCGCCAATTTTCGATATAAAGTTGCTGATGGAATTACATATTGTTCCCCAATTGTTTCAAAAGTTCCCTCTCCATTTCGATATTTTGCAACTGTTCGTCTCATAGGCTGTTCCGAATAGTTCTTGTAACTTCGGGCGCCCACGCGTCTCTGATATTTTCTCGGCATTAGTTTTCAAGGGACTCATTTTTTATTACATTATTTAAGTTTGCGAACGTCAATGTTTCGTTTATATTGTAATATTATTATCAGAGGTAGTTGTTTCATCACATGTACTTGTTGAAGGAACTATAGTCATTGTACTGTCGACTCTTTCTTTATTTGGAATGCCTTGTTCGATCCTTGTGGTAGTTTTTGTGTTATTTTCCATTGATTCAGCTACATAGCCTTCGGTCACACCAGGTGAACTCCATCCACCATGTCTTTTGAGGTCTTCTATCCCTCCAGCGGCACCTGTGAGTAAAGGTGATGATGTTCTACGTAAGCTATGGCCCGTATAGGCTATTGCATATGATAAATGTAGAAAAGTCGCTATTTTGTTGGGAATTTTTCCAAATGTATGAATCCCCACAGCCTAAATAGAGCATTTACTTTGTCTATATGACACACATAAACACCGATGTGGTGTATGAGAAAGGCGAAGAGCGAGGTATTTTCTGTAGAGGGAAATGTTTACCGGCTCACTATCATCATCCAAAACTAAAAAAGTATTGATTTGTGGATCTTTGTATCAGGAATCTTTATGATACGAGTATAACGTTTGTCTTTATGTTGTTTAGAGTCAGTTTTGCGCACCGGCAAGTCGTATTATTAATACAAAGAATATGCTCGTTTAGATACTTTTTTTGTTATTTATTAATTAAGACTACGTACTTTCATCAAAGAAAGTCACTATCAGGGGCATTTTGAAGAAATTTCTTTACTTCGTTTCTTGAAAAGAGTCTCGATTTTTTAGCTTGGTATCCCACTGATTTTCTTTTAAGGTAGGATCTCAGTTTCAAATAATTTGCAATATTTACGTTTTCTTGAATTAACAGTGTGGCTCTAAGCATAGAATAATTACTCCGCAAGGTTGAAGATTTATATCTCTTGCTTTCTTCAGAAAAGTGTGCTAACAGAACGCTTTCTGTAATTTGGACAACTTTTTTGCTAGTACACCACTCTTAGTAAATTAGCCTTTATTGGGGCTCACCGGATTACAGGGCTCGCTCCTACGTCGCTCTCCCTGCAAATAATCCGGCTCGCCCATAAAGGCTAATTTACTAAGCTTGCCACGTAAATAACTATTGTTTTATTAGATATCTATCTGTAAATGTAGTAATTAAAAATGTACTAAAGGAAGTGAAATGTGATTTTGTAGTCTTCGCCCAGAAGAAGTTACTCGGTAACACTTTTCTTGAAAGCTACAACTAACAATTCTTTCCCGTTGTTTATGGATACCTAAATATTTAAATAAAAATAGAAAATAGAAATCGCTGAAAAGGTACGTTGTTTGAAGCACCAGTACTATAATTTAAATTTAGCTTTCAGACCATTTCCTTCGTAAAACTTAGCTGGAGGTAAATTCATGATAAGATCTTTCCCAATTGGTATATTTGCACGTTGTAGAACCGCTTTCTATTTTAACAATACCAAACGAAATCAAGCAATAATAACGAATAAATTAATCAACAAATTATACTGTGAACGTAAATAATGTAAATAAGAAAATACACGAAAAAACTAGCAAGAAACTGCTAAAAAAACACAATAGAAAATCAAAGTAAAAAATACACGGGAGGGTTATATTATTGTTGTAAAATGTTAAGAAACGTCGTTAAATGTAATCAAATATTTGCATTGTAGTCAACGTAGTAACTGATGTTACATTGCAAGTAAGTAAGTAAGTAAGTTTATTTAGTATAATATAGAATCATTATTATTATATATCTTAACTTATTTATCATTAATAACATTAAAATTAATAGTATTGTTTAACAAAGCTGCTTAAATATTTTTTTAAACTATAAATATTTGTCATTTGTTTTACATCTTGTGGAAGCGAATTATAGACTTTTAGTCCCTTGTAATACAGAGAATTTTGTGTACTCGCTTTATTTAATTTAGGCAGCCTAAAATCAAATCGATTCCTTGTTTTATATTGATGAACGTCAGCATTTAGTATCAAGTGATCCGACATATAATTTGGTAATAAATTATTAACAGCTTTGTAAATCAAAACCAACGTATTAAAATAAATACGTTGTTTGATACTTAGCCACTGTAACGTATTCAGCATTAACTTAATATTCGTATATTTAGAACATCGTAAAATATTTCGCATCGCTCTGTTTTGTTGTTTTTGCAACCTTTGTAAATCCGATTCATAACAAAGAAACAGGATACTTGCACAGTAATCAAAGTGTGGCGCAATAATGGTTTTATAGACTAGAATTCTAGCATTAATACTTAGTTTACTGGCTATTCTCCCCAAAAATCCAATTTTTTTAGCGACTTTCTTAATGATAAAATTTATATAACTACGAAAAGTAAGTCTATTATCTATAATAACTCCCAGATATTTAATTTCAGGCACTTGTTCTATTTCTAGACCGTCTATTTTTACTTTAACAGTTATATTTTCACTATTAATTTTATTTGATACGATTATGCACTTTGTTTTGGCAATATTTAATTTTAGTTTATTTATTTGTAACCACTTTGATATCATCTCAAGATCTGTATTTATTTTGTTGACGGCATCAGTAGTATTTTCCGCAGTTACCCAAACTAATGTGTCGTCAGCAAACAAATTTAGCGAGCAGTGTTTAATATTTATTTCCAGATCATTGATGTACAGTAGAAATAGCAATGGACCTAATACGGATCCCTGAGGAACCCCCAATGTGTTAAGAATTTCCGTCGATTCCTCTTCATTATACACAGTTGTTTGGGTTCGCGAAGATAGATAACTCTCGAACCATTGTTTCTCGATTCCCTGTATTCCATATTTGTCCAGTTTTGTAATTAATTTTTCCCTATCGATTGTTTCAAAAGCACGCTTATAATCTAGAAACACTCCCACTACAGTTTTCTGTTGATCAAGTTCACTTTTCCAATTTGCTAGGACTAGATTTAATGCCGTTTCACAAGAATGTTTGCTTCTGAATCCGGATTGTTTGCCACTTATAATCTTATTTGCTTCGATAAACTCCTGCAATTGGTTTTTGACAATTTTTTCTAAAATTTGTTCGTACACCGGCAACGTATTAATTGGTCTAAATTCTTCACATTTCTTTGTACCCACAATTTTTCTGATAGGAATTACTTTGGATTTCTTCCAGGAATCTGGGAAAATTCCACTCTTTAACGACTCATTTATTAGTTTTACCAGAGGATTTCCTATAATTGGCAATGCATCTCTTAGAACCTGAACAGAAATGCCATCCGTGCTACCCTTTCTTTTTATGCTCGTAATTGTTTTCTCAAGATCGATTACAGAAATCTCCTTAAATTTAAAGATGTTAACAGGATCAGGTATGAATGCCTCTTCAAAATCGGTGTTTAGTATATCACGATTTATGTCGACAATACTATTTATGAAGTATTGGTTAAAATTTTCAGCTATCTCTTTGGAATCGGTTACTTCTACTCCTTGGAATACAATGTTTTTCGGTGTACACTCTGCTTCCGGCTTCTTAACGATATGCTTAATAACTTTCCACATATTTTTTGAGTCGCCTTGACTTTCTTTAATTTTATTTTCATAGTAGCAATTTTTTTTCTCTTTAATCAAGTTGCTATATTTGTTTCTAATTTCTTTATAGTGTTTCCAATCATTTGCATTTGCAGATAATCTAGCCTTTTTGTATAACGTGTCCCGATATTTCTGTAATTGATGCAACTCTGCGGAAAACCATGGGCAAGAGTTTTTTACCTTGCTAATGCGGTATGTAATGAGGTCAGCTAAGCAATTATGCAAAGAGTGCACAATGCCTGCCGCTGCAATATGTACATTTTTACTCATATCGTAATTATACTTAGCCAATTTATTTAATAAACCATTTTGTGAATAGTCATCAAAGAATTTCCTACGAACCGATTTGAACTCGCTGGTTATGCATTGTTTGCGAAACCTCACTTCTATACAGGAACGGTCAGTGATTTTCGGTGTATCTAGGACATCAACATTTAAATTCGAAATGTTAGTTATTACCAAATCTATTAATGTGTTCGAAGTTGCAGTCACCCGTGTACAATCGCGAACTAATTGTTTCATACCTAGATGTTGAATTAGATTTGTTAAACGTTTCGCATAGAAAGTGTCCTTGGACATGTCAATATTAAAATCACCTAAAATTAAATGTTTGCTGCGGTCTGCTACATATTCGTCGCACCATTCTTCAAATTTCATTAAAAATTCACCATCGCTTGAGCTCGGAGAGTGGTACACTACCGTGTACATACCTTGATGAAACCCTTTTGATATATAGATTGAAAGTAGCCATAAGTTCTTGTTATATGTGATATTCGATATTACCCTAAATTCGATATTGTTTTTCAACACTATAACTACGGCCCCGGTCTTTCGACTTGTAGAATTACACCTTATTGTACTATATCCTGGAAACTGTATTTCACAATCCTCTATTTCATCTGTAATGCGAGCTTCACTTAAGAATAGCAACGCTGGGCGCCTCCATAAGATTAAAATTTCCAATTCTTCTATATGTTTTAACATACTTTGGGAATTAAAATATATGATTTCAGAACTTCTTTCGCCTACTCTAAAAAATCAATTTTGCTTCTGGCTTGTTCCAATTTACGTTTATAAACTGCACAGTCGGTACTCCACGCTGGATGATTTGTGTCTAATTTCATTCTCAATTTTTCCACAGCATGTGCACAGTTTACACATTTTAGGTCATTATCTGTCGCTCGACATTCACTCAATAGATGTGACCCTGAACATTTTGGGCAAGCTTTATTTGACTTACATTCGCTGGCTTTGTGATTAAATCCACTGCACGAAAAACACCTGGTGACCTCTACAGCATCGTAAATTCTGCATCTATCCCAACTAATATTTAATTTTTCTTCTCTCATCATTAACCTGTACGCCATTGCATTAACTTCTGCATACACCGTATAATATTTTCTTCCAGCTTTACTTTTATTTTCTTTAATATGTACTACTTTAAAGTCAGCTTCTTGCACATCTAAATAATTATTTTGACTTCTTATTTTATCTTCTATGGCTTCAAATGACAATTTTTCGCTTAGTCCAACTATTTTGATCCTGGGTAATCTTTTTTTCGGAATGGTTACTTCATAATTTTCTCCAAGTTTGTTTGCTACCTTTTCTTGTACTTTGTTCATTGCCTCTCTATTTTTACACTCTATTACAATACCACCTTTGCTAACATGTCGAAGTCCTGAGAATTCTAAGTCAGTAGGATCAATGGATTTTTTTATTTCCTTTTTCGTGTCCGTACTTGTCTGTTCCTGATTCTTCGGCTTTATTAAGATAACTGGATCGTGTTTCTTAATTTTAAGTTTTTCAGCATAACTCATTTCCGCCGTATCTTGTTTTTTGATTACTTGTTGAATGCTGGTTTGTATTTGTTCGTTGCGCGAATTTATAATTCCCTGTAACTCAACTAATTTTTGTGATTGATCCTTCAGTTTCTCGTTCTGTTCACTAATCTTCCAGATACGCTGTTCCAAGCTTCCTTCAATTTCTCTAGTACACTCCGTATATTCTGATTTTTCTTATCGGCGCACTGCTCACAAAACCAACCGATCCACTTTTTGCTCGTAATGTACGCATAATCGTCACTGCCAATGTTCACACATTTTGAATGGTAATTTTTGTCGCAAATGCCAGCACATGGCAATATTTTGTCCGTTCTTTTTAGTTCAGAAAAACACTTTCCACAATTTCCCGCCATGGTTTTTTTTCATTTCCCAATGGGCAATACTTGCCCAAAGATTAACACTGTGGATTTGGACGAGTACTCACACACGTCCGCACCCGGCAACGTTCACACTGTTTGTGTTGCAAATTAGAAATTCTCGCTCGTTAGAGACCCTGTATCTAACTTTGTATACAGGGTCTCTACCGCTCGTTAGAGATCCTGTATATTATACTTAATATACAGGGTCTCTACCGCTCGTTAGAGACCCTAGAAATGAGAGACTTGCCATTTACCGAAAGTAACTAGATTCCCCTAGCGAGATGTTGGCAGTTGTCTCCAAAATGGCGAATGTGTCAACTCAACTGTGTTTTGTAGGATTTCAATCAATGTGAGTATTTGAGTGTTATATAACTACTAAATGCTGATAATTTGTATTTGTAGCAACTGTAAGTAATGTATGTACTTCCCGAAGAATGTGAAATTGAAATGTTGAAAAGGATGTTGGAAGAGGCACAGAGAAAAGTGACTTTAGCAAAGGAAGAGTGTGAAAAGCAGTTGAAATTGGCAAAAAAATTGTAAATGACATGAACCAAAACTTGTTAGTGAGTCAAAATCGTTTGACGTTTGTGATGAAGAAAATGTTGCAGAAACGCTCGGTCACCGTGTTGATGATGTGGTGATCAACAAATTTTCAATCTGCAGCATTTATCAAGTGATAAAAATTGTGTACGAGTCCTTGCAAAGTGATCTTCCTACTTGGGACTTTCTCGAATAATTTCAAAAAGGATTGTTGGCCGTTCAAAACAATTTTGTTAATGACTCGGCTGAAATAGGTGTTATAGGTCATAGAACAGTTTAACAACATTTTAACTAAGAAGGATGATCAAAAACAATTTGTGTTACAAGTAGTAAAGGACTACCGCAGGAAATATTCAGTAGCAAAAGGATGCTTTTATTCAACGTTTACATTTTATTTTTTGAAGTTACTGTGAAGCTACGGATTCTTTATATTGTTTCCCAGTTTAATACCAATGTTTTCCGTATATTTGCTATATATTGTAATAAATTTATGGACATGTAATAGTACATATATATTTTTTAAAATTTCCTCTAGGTCTTCAAGATCATTGAGGCGCGTCTTACGGTTACCCAATTGGTTTTAAATTTTACATGGCTTTTATTTTTCTATTTGAAAGAATGTTAAAAGGGTGAGATGGCCAGAATTTTAAAAAAATTCTATATAAATAAAGACCACCCTAGTACATATGGAGTGCATTTGAGTAAAGGCAGCTTTAAAATCAATGCTAGAAAATATTTTCTCTAATACAATTGCGAATAAATCGATAGTCTACCTCAGCGTGTTGTTAGTACCTCTTTTGTTAATAATTTTAAAAACAAACTTGATGCCTATTAAAAGAATTCAGAGCATAGTGTTTCGAATTAATAATTATGTTCTCATATGTTGATGCATAACAACTGTACTCTATGATTACGGTTATACAGCTTCTGCTGTGCATTAAAAAAAATTCAAGTTTTCTGATTTTGTTCAATAATTTTTTGTAAATTTAAACTCCTTTTGACAAAATTTTTATTGAAACAATGACATTTTTACTTGGTAAATAAACACACATTTTGTTAAAAAAAGTTAGGCTTTTTGTTAACCGTTTGTACAAAACGTTGTTGAATATAAAAATTTGTTGCGTTAATACGAATTTTGTCTGTGTAACTTTGCAAGCGTGATGTCTCAATTTATGAAAAAAAACATGTAAATCTACCAAAGGATGTTTGCCAAATTTCGACCATTTGATAATATGTATATCAAAATTCACTTTTCCGTTTAATAATTGCGATATAAAAGTTATAAATATAAAAAAATATAAGAATTACTAATAAACTGTGTTTTACGAGTAATTTCCTTTATACTTACTTTAAGTTTGAAATTCGCGCCATATTTGAGGGCACACCATTGGCGCCGCCATTTTGGGGACAAAGTTCGCCTCAACCAATCAGGCCAGCGACGGCCAATGGCTAGTCTCTCATTTCTAGGGTTTCTACCGCTCGTTAGTGTACCTCTATAATTAATATAGAGGTACACTACCGCTCGTTAAGGTCACTAAATACATGAAGGTACCGCCATTCCATTCCAAGATTTTGTTCCCCCAAATTAAAAAGGACAGAACATTGTAACAAAGTGAGAGTGAGAGTGAGACACTAATGACAGGAACCCCAAATTAAAAGAGACAAAAGATATATGTTTGCACAGTTGGCGGTACCTTTATGATTTAGTAACCTTACCGCTCGTGGGTATGCAGCGCTCTGGGGAGAATCGCGAAACTTCACATATGCCCAGGCCGTATACAGTGACGTTTGTCAAACAATTCAGCAGGTCGTGATATAAATAATATAATAAATAATTTAAAAATATAGACTCATATTCCAGCGGTTAGAGACTAAACGACATGTTCAAGCCAAAAAACAAATTCTTCAGTAGAATTTCCCGCCGGATTTAAATTTCGAGTTAATTCGAAATTGTTGTTCGTTAATTAAATTTTTGTTTTGTCACGTAGGAATTGTATGCACCGGTGGAAGTTTGGAAGAAATCACTTCTGCATTAAATATTCCATATTCAATATCGAGTTGGATATTTTTCAAACACCAGGAAATATTATACACTGGCATAACGGCCTTAGCATGGGATGAAATGATAGAAGCAGGAAAAGAAGAAAAGAAGCTGGCAATCGAAGCTGGCGAACTTGATGACAATGGGATACCAATAATTACTGTTGCTGCTGATGGCGCATGGTCAAAACGATCTTTCAAATGGAACTATAACGCCTTGTGGGGTGTAGGCGCTATATTGGTTGCTGAACTAAAAAAGAATTGTATGTTGGCATAAAAAATAAGTACTGCCGAATATGTCAGCAAGAAGAAAAATTACAAATAGCAATTGAGCACACCTGCTTCAAAAATTGGCGTGCTTCTACAACTGCTATGGAATCTGAAATAATCGTGGATCGATGGATTCAAGAAATCTATTGAAATACATGGTTTAATTTACGGAAAACTAATAGAAGACGGCAATAGCAGCGTTATGCGAAAAATTAAAGATGCTGCTCCTTATGGACCACAATTTAGAATTCAGAAGATAGAGTAAAAAAACCACATCCTCACAAATTTAAGCAATAAAATCAAAGAAGCAGCTAAAAAACCAATAGTGACTTCTTTGGTCAAATCACACTTATTAAAAAGTTAGTTACGTTTTCGTTACGGGGTGACTAAAGGGGACCTGGACACAACGCCCACTGGTCACAACGTCCACCACCTAGTATGGCCGCCATGTTGGACACAACGTCCACTTTCAAATTTGGTCACAACGTCGACCTTGGACACAACGTCCACCGCCATAACGCCCACTCTGGTCACAACGTCCACCTTCGCATTTGGTCACAACGTCCACCTTGGACACAACGTCCACCGCCATAACGCCCACTCTGGTCACAACGTCCACCGACGCCTCTTGAGAATAACAGTTTACGGCGTCGGTCGTAACGTCCACTCTGGACACAACGTCCACCGCCATATCGCCCACTCTGGTCACAACGTCCACTTTCAAATTTGGTCACAACGTCCACCTTGGACACAACGCCCACCGCCATAACGCCCACTCTGGTCACAACGTCCACCTTCGCATTTGGTCACAACGTCCACCTTGGACACAACGTCCACCGCCATAACGCCCACTCTGGTCACAACGTCCACCTTCATATTTGGTCACAACGTCCACCTTGGACACAACGTCCACCGTCATAACGCCCACTCTGGTCACAACGTCCACCTTGGACACAACGTCCACCGCCATAACGCCCACTCTGGTCACAACGTCCACCTTCGCATTTGGTCATAACGTCCACCTTGGACACAACGCCCACTTTTGTTTTACTGGTTATTTATTATTAAATTTTTAACTGTCTTCGTTAATGCTTTTTGAGTGGACTAATGTTTTCTAGAATTTAAAAAAAAATTGGTTTTAGGCTATTTTATGTATTTTTTTAATCAATGTATAGTTTCAACTATTTCCTTCCCATGCTTGACGATTTTGTCTCTATTTTCTGCTGGTTTTTGTCTAGTGTATGTATTTCCAGCTCATTTTTCATATAAATCGGTATATGAAGCATATGGGTCATATTATAACACTAAATATACCTAAAGATTCATTGGTTTGCGTTACACCTCATTCGAAAAAAACTATTGTACCAGCAGGTAAGTATTTACAAGTCCCTAAAAACTAAAAATAAAAGAGAAGGTTGACGTCACTGAAAAAACGTGGTTTTACGTGTTATCATTAGTAATATAACAAGGGCGAGACATACCGATAATTTTATACACGCCAAGGGGCGAGCGCTGGTTGTAATGAAAACTGTCCCGATGGCAGTTTTCTAAGAGCAATCAGCACGATGACTCTTGGGATGAGCAAAATTATTTGTACGTCGCCCGCGTTTATATTTTAGAGTAGCTGGCCCGGCAAACGTTGTTCTGCCCAAAAATAATTTGTCTCTGAAACCTCGTTTCAGCACTATAGGGTTTTAAATTTATGTCATGTCTATCGTTTTGGACATAAAAATAAATGCTATTTCCGCAATTAACGTCCCTAAAAACCTTAATAACGACACCCATATCGATGTTTAGGCTTAGTTACCCCATTTCACCCCCTAAGGGATCGTTTTTTGGAAAATCACGAAGTACGTGTTTGCTTATTTGTTTTTAGGAGTACTCCTAAGAAGTGCCAAGTCGAAATGTCTGTTTAATATTATTTTTCCATACAACATTGGAACCCCCATTTTACCCGTTTAGGGGTTGAATTTCGAAATATCCTTCCTTGTTCTTTGTATAGGTACATCATAAAGGGTACCTCTGCAAAATTTGTGTTTTTTGCTTTTTTAGCCTTTTTATGCATATTTCGGATTTTTTTGCTAATTTGTACTTACTTTTAAGTTGTCAGTTTGCATTTATTTTCACTTATAATCTCATAAGAGCATTAATTCTTGCCGGTAATTTTTTAGAGTGCGCAGTAACAACGTATTAATCGGCACGAGCGGTACGCGAGGGCCGATTACGTTGTTCTGTGCACGATAAGAAAATTACCGGACATGAATTAATGCTAGAATGCAGATTCGGCAAGAAAATCGTAGCGACACAGCCATAAAAAGTAAAATTTAAATTTTACTCGAAAATAAAATATCAAGTGATATCAAAAATGTATCCATAGTAAGTTGTTAATATATTGGTGACACTGCAAGTATATGTCAAATTTGAGGTTAGCAGGTTAGATTTTGCGTCAGTCTGTGTCAAAACTGACGCAAAACCTAACCTGCTAACATCGAATTTGACATAGACTAACCTCGAATTTGTCAGTGTCACCAACATATTAACAATAGTGAATGTCAAAAAATTTCCACTTATTAATTACAGTTAGGTTAGTCTACCTACAAAAAATTTCCAAAAAATTTTGTTGTTGTCTTGGTTATGGCTCGTGAACTAATTTTTCTATTGGTCATTAATGAGTGTCGTACGATTTTCGGCCTAATTCATTTCGTAATCGAATATTTCAATCTGGTTCGTTTGCGAGCACATTTTTTGCTTGCATGCAGTTAGACGGGCTTAAAAATGCAGTCAGTGCAGTGGTTTTCTGGGAATTCCTAAAAAACTCGGGTATTCCCTTGAATTATTTTGGTTAACTAACACACACGCAGAAAACTCGGTTACTCCTCGTTTTGTATGATTTTAATTCAAAATACAAACAAGAGCAAAACGGCAGATCTGGGGATAGTTATACGCCTATCATCCTTTGTGTCAGAGGCTATAATGAATTAAAATATAAAAACAATAAATTAATTTGTAAAGCTTGTTCAGAGACGGTAAGAGTTTACAAACTCCTTTAAAATTATTTAAGTACTAACATTTTAGATTCAGTGCGATAAAAAATAGGCCATTCCACATGTAAAAACCACTTTGCATCAAAAACAATTAAAGAAGTATGAAAATTAGCCAAAACAACAAACAATTGTAACTTCGTTTGCATCTACTTCAGGGCACAAGCACAGTTTAATTTCGATCTTTGTAAAACCTAACATACCACTGAAAAATGACAAAATAGTTCCTTCAAAATGTTCCTGGATAAATGTTGTCACATGCACGTTCCCGATCAAAGCACCTTGCGAAAAAAGTGTTTGTTAATAATTTCAAAGATGCTGTTTGGGAAGTACCTGGGCGAATTGGTCAAATAGTTCTTTCTAAATGTAAGGTTTTTTTTCCAATAATGACTGTCATAATCGCTCATATAATAATATACTATATTGCATAGTATGCAATAACAACATGCTTTTGGCATATGGAAAGTGTCAAATAATAGCTCCTTTAGGAAATGGTAGTCGAAAAAAGTAATTTATTTCGCCTAATACAATATGTATCTAAAATGGCGAGAAACCACACATGTAGATATTCCTTGTAAAATTCTGAGTAGAAATTAGAGATGGGCGCGTGAGTGAATTTTCGCTCACGTCACGCACGTTTCACGCTTGCTTTAAACAGTCACGTTCACGCACGTTCACGCTCACGTTCACTCACGTTCACGACGTGACACGCCACTCACGACGTGACACGCAGCTTTTATTTCAAAATTTAAATTCAGATAGAACAGAATGTTCAAATTTAAAACCAATGAAAAATCCCTAAAGAGAACTAAAAATATGTTTTGCACCTGACATAATTTACGTGATATGTTGCAATCAGAATAGTTGACATAAAAAGAAAAAAATGAAAATTGACTACAATAACTTCGACAAAGGATAAATACTGATTTCTCGCAAATATATGTCTTGCAGCTGTCTTCAAAGACATTACTTTTAATACCAAAAGCTGTCATTGGAATTGACGTTTCCCTTATTGGTATGAGTACAGAAGGGATATGTTGCTAGGCAACACTTTTAATTCGTAGGTTTGAAAGTACTTTTACGTACAAGGGTCAACATTTTAGCGTCAAGGCGAGTATACAAAAAAACATAATTTTTATCCGCCAACGTCACAAAAGTGACAACTTATGTGTCTTTATTGAAAAAGTGTCACTTTATCTGCCTAAGCAGATAAAATAGCAACTTTTGCGTACTTTATCTGCCTAAGCACATAAAATCGTTGCTCTCTTTCTATGTTTGTTAGCTATCTCCTCCGAAGATACTGGACCGATTAAATTGTATGGTGGCTTAAAATTTTGATAATTTTTAGACTTAGATCGTAGGCCGGTTTTTATTTTCAAAAAGAGTACGAAAAAGTTTTAATTTAAATAAACCTTTAAGCAGCGGATCGGAGCATCTGTCGACGTGGGTTATGGTGTGACAGCTGCTGTGGCCGTGTGATATTAACTCGGGTGATTCAGTATGTTCATATATTATTACAGTAGGGCGTTATTTGAACAACAGAGGTTGGCGCAGGGATACAGTGCTCGCCTGTCACGCGGGTGGCCTGGGTTCGATTCCCGGCCGATGCATCTTTTTTTTTAAATTTATATTAATGAAATTTACCTGAATACGTTTGCGGATAAAATAGTATATGTTATTCGGAGTAAAAGTGACTTTATGTGGCTTAGCTGAATTATTTGTCTCACTAACGTTCGGCTAAATAAACTTCAGCTTCGCCACATAAAGTATCACTTTTACTCCTAATAACATAATCTACTATTATTAGAATAATAAGTTCATCTACATAAGTACACAATAAATTGGTTTAAAAATAAAAAGTACTAATCAACATTTTCAGTGTTAAGTCGGGTATACAAAACAAAACATTACTTTTATTATAATAATAAGTTCATCCACACATCTACACATTAAAATGTTGATTTAAAAATAATATGTAGTCAACATTTTCAGTGTTAAGTCGAATTCTGCGCTCTTCTAAAATTCGCCCAGCTGTAAAAAATACTCTTTCGCTTGTAGCGGAACTTGCCGGTATGTTTAAAATTTCTCAAGTTTTTTTAAAAGTGGCGTATTTACACTGTTTTTCCAAAATCCTAAAATGTCATCTACATTTCCGAATGTTAATTTAACATACTAATTTAGTTCTGTTTCGGCATCATCCTAATTACATGTGTCATCGTCAGAGCTATCTCCAAGTGTAGAAAGATAAGAATCTGATGCTGATGTACCAGTTTTGAGTCGTTTGCTATGTATTTCATTATTATAATCTATAGTTTTATTTGCATTATAATCTTCTCTTTTATGTGAAGGTATGAACTTTAAGGATTTATAATTAGGGTCCAAAAATAAAGCCACATAATAAAACTTGTTTGGCACAATTTGTGATTTAATGAATTTAAAAGTTGCTGCACCCTGCAGTTTTTTATTCGTTACTAAATATTTAACGTGAAATTAACGTGAAACGTGAATCACGCCTTGGAAATTTTCACTCACGTTCACTCACGTTCACGTCACGATTTTCAAATATTAATCACGTTCACGACGTGACACGCCGTGACACGACGTGACACGACTGTTTTCACGTCACGCGCCCATCCCTAGTAGAAATGTTAATACTAAAATGTTGAACTTATCTTCATGAGCTCTCATGAATGCTAGTTAAAAACAATTTTTATTTAAGTACAGTAACTTTTCTGTTCGAAATACGTCAAAATATCACCAAGGAAAGTTGTTCAAAATGTAAAATTGCCGTACCATGCAAATTTTCAGAAATATCAACTTATAAGTATATTTTCAAGAATCGTATCATTAGGTTTAAGTCTGCAATGTTTTGCTATCCTAATACTGAATATATTAAAGAATATAATCATAAAATTTTGGACTCCCATATCTTCAAAAAATATTATACAATTTGTTTAATTATTTATTCCTACTCAGGAAGCGCTCCTTAATAGCGTTACATTTTCACAACACCCTGTATAATGTAAAAATAATATTCCCCAGCATATAGCCTTCTATTACGCCACACGTAATTAATTTAGATTTTGATGTAATCTTCTTAATATGCCCGTCTCCATCTTGATATCGCACAATTACTTTTTGAGAGGTCATATGTAAATCGGAAGTACTCCAAAGCAATTCCACAAATATCATACATTTCTATCGTACCAATTAAAATTGTGTGACTCACACAATCAAAGGTTTTGGGTTAATCCCATATTGTTAATGGCTGTAGTACTTAGTTATATAGGTAGGTAGTGTAAAATAAATGATTAAAAATGGTTTTGTTTGTATTTAAAACAATTACTTTAGTTTCATATCAATAAACTTTATTAACTAGACTATTTCTACTTTTATAATAGGTACATTTATTGTTTTAATATTTACTTTATATCCCGGGAGCCATAACGTTTCTCGTAAGGCTGCTAATTCACACAGATTCGGTATTCGAATCTTATAAATTTCTGATACCGACAGCCCATCGTCGAAATGTATTTAGATTGGAAGACGCAATTTCTTTGTTCAGATTCGCAGGTTCGAATATTATGTTGAGATTCGAATCTTGAGCTCAGATTCAAATCTTACGTTCACATTAGGTGTTACGTATTACAGAGGTTCAAATTCGAATTTCATATTCAGATTCGAAAATTAGAATCTTAGGGATTTGAATCTTTTTAGATTCGGGATGCCAATCTTAAGAATTTCAGAATATTGACAGCCCTACGAGGAATTCTTTAAACTCGCCTTATGAGATGTAAAATTTATAATAAAAAATATTATTATTTCTAAACTTCCCAATGTAGAAATGTTTTAAGAGTATATTTTACTATGTCGATTAGTAATCCTTCTAGAAAAATATGTCTCACTTTTAAAACTTAAAAATTATATCTACCAAACTGTATTGGATAGAGCGTTAACGTTATCCATAATTCAGATAGAAGCAGAAGCAATGCGGTCTTTGAATTATGACGAGATATTAAACGATTTCACTGAATTAAATTCTAGAAAACAAGCTATATTTCCTTTATTAGTTAGGTATTGTTTATTACTTGTAATTTATTTTCATTTTGTTACTTTTTACTTCGATCGTCTGAAAGACGAAGGAAGTATTGTAATCACGAAAAAATCACCTTCCGAGATTTCTTCAGATCTTCAGGTTTCAGGGTCTGTAGATGACGAAAAACAGGTTTTCTCAATTCCGTCTGTCTGTCGGCGGTATAACTCAAAAACTATTTGTCGGAGGAAGATGATATTTTGCATACACATTATATATATATATACCTGGAATGAAACTGGGAAAATATCAGACAAACATATACAAGGTGAACACCATAAAAAATTACACTTTGTTTATTTTTGCGTTAATTTTGAAATAGAAGAAAGTAATAATTTTCACATGGGTCAGGTTTTACACTTGTCGAAAATAGGACTCAACAGATACAGGATAATGTCACAAATGGGTCAAAACATTTCAACAATAAGACCGTTCCTTTAAATAGAGGCGCGCGTCGCACTCATTTCAATTAGGCTCAATGGCGCAGTTCGACTTTTCGATGCAGTCGATTGCTACGCAGGTGCAGTTACGATCGCTATGCAGATGCGGCGGGTTCAAACCCCAGCGGGATACATTTTTAAAAATTTGTAAATTGATCTAATTCGCGCGAGGGAAGTTCGACCCATTTAGATTTTTTAGTACTGTTCCTATTAAAATGACTTTTTTAAACAATTACGTAGTACATTATACAAAATAAAAGTAAAGCGTGATTTTGTTCGAAGTGTAAGTTTAAAGCCCAAGGGCGAAGCCCCCGGGCTACAAATACGCAGAGGGAAAAATGGCGTTCACTCCTGCCTTGTATATATTATTTTTCCACGACCTATAGTAGAAACAATTATTTTCATAAAGCGTTACAGTCAATTGGAATTATACTGCAATATTTAGTAGGATTTTGAATTGTATTATAACAACATACATCTTATATATATTCTTTATAATGAATATATGCTTTAAAATGAAAATTCTGCCACAATTTTTATAACCAATCTAGAAACTGATTTTTACTCCCAATCGTTGAAAAATATATGTATTTTCTTAAGCTGGCTTTTATCTTTATGCTTCGGGAATTCACGTGTAATATATGTTTGGTGAAAGTGAAATGGGCGGCGCTGTCATTTAAAATCATGCCACCACTAAACCCCATGTTTGACTCTCTCGTCTAGGGTCCGCAAATATTTAAAATCGGCCCTGAAGGTCCTCTATCTGACCCAGTTAACTAACAGAGCTGCCTAATTTGTCAATGTCATTTAGAGACCCTAAGTAACATAAAGAAACTACAGTACTATAAGCATTAAAATATTCTAAAGTATGTGGTAAAACACTAAAAGCAAATAGGGGATTTGTACTTAGTAGAACAAAAATCCAGCAGAAAATAGGACCAAAATCGTCAAGAATGGGGAGGAAATAGTTGAAACTATAAATTGGTTCAAAAAATACAGAAAATAGCCTAAAACCATTTTTTTTTTAAATTCTAAAGAACATTAGTCCACTCAAAAAGCATTAACGAAAGCAGTTAAAAAATTATTAATAAATAACCAGTAAAACAAAAGTGGGCGTTGTGTCCAAGGTGGACGTTATGACCAAATGCGAAGGTGGACGTTGTGACCAGAGTGGGCGTTATGGCGGTGGACGTTGTGTCCAAGGTGGACGTTGTGACCAAATTTGAAAGTGGACGTTGTGACCAGAGTGGGCGATATGGCGGTGGACGTTGTGTCCAAGGTGGACGTTGTGACCAAATTTGAAGGTGGACGTTGTGACCAGAGTGGGCGATATGGCGGTGGACGTTGTGTCCAAGGTGGACGTTGTGACCAAATGCGAAGGTGGACGTTGTGACCAGAGTGGGCGTTATGGCGGTGGGCGTTGTGTCCAAGGTGGACGTTGTGACCAAATTTGAAAGTGGACGTTGTGACCAGAGTGGGCGATATGGCGGTGGACGTTGTGTCCAGAGTGGACGTTACGACCGACGCCGTAAACTGTTATTCTCAAGAGGCGTCGGTGGACGTTGTGACCAGAGTGGGCGTTATGGCGGTGGACGTTGTGTCCAAGGTGGACGTTGTGACCAAATGCGAAGGTGGACGTTGTGTCCAGAGTGGGCGTTATGGCGGTGGACGTTGTGTCCAAGGTGGACGATGTGACCAAATTTGAAAGTGGACGTTGTGTCCAACATGGCGGCCATACTAGGTGGTGGACGTTGTGACCAGTGGGCGTTGTGTCCAAGACCCGACTAAAGCAGTCGAGTACAGAAAAAATCAACCGATTCATGCAAAAGAAAAAATCTCACTAATCAAATCTGACATCTTAAACGGTTACAAACATATTTCTGGTGAACACTCTGATTGTGCGGACTATTTCTGTAATGGTTCAAAAGAAAATGAGAAAACATATACCCCGAATTTACGTCTAGTCCAATTCATGAAGATATTGTCAATGCGGTTAATAGGGTAGCCATGCATGCGAACAGCTTGATGGAAGATGTCGACACTACTATTGTGGAAACGTTCAACTCAGTTGTTGTAAGATATGTAGCGGGAAAAAGAATAAATTATTCGCAACGAGGGTCTTATACAGCACGATGTGGAGCTGCAACTACTTCTTTTAATAAGAGCGGGGAATTAAATTATAAAGTGCAGAAATTATTAGCTGCATGTAGTCCAGGAAAGTATGTAAAATGCTATAGCGAAAAAAACATTTGAAATTTGAACTACAAACGACGTGGTAAAACCCAAGGAACGAGACCATAGTAATTTATTATACAAGACGATAAAGTTAAATTTTATCCACGAGTGAATCGTTTAACGTCGAGACGCCTCGTATTTTACCTGAGCGTAAGCCCAATGCAAGGCAAAACAGTCCACAGGTGATTCAGGCCACAATCGCTCAATTAAACAACACTTGTAATTTACTTGGATATTTATTAACACATAAAATAACTAAATTTTTGGGGCAAATATGTTGTAAACAAAGATAAAGTTATCCAAAAACGTCATTACGCAATTATTTTCATGGCCTACGCTATTTCTTAACAATTTTGAATTTTATATTACTATTACATTTACTGTACATTCTTATAATAAATATTTGTTTTGCTGGTAATGTTATTAATTACTATTAATTATTATGCGTCTTATAAGGACTACTAAAATGTGTTCATAGCAACACATATCCTTCCAGTTGAGAGACGCGATAATGTTTTTTGATTCGACTTCATTTCCAATAGCATACACGTATTCTTTAATTTGTAAACGCTCAACGGAATTTAATATTACCGCTTGTTTTTTCTTTGGGTACTGGAATGTGGATTTGTTGGGTGCTGCAGTTGAGCACGATTAGGATTAGAAGTTTCATTATTAGGAGCGATTGCAAAGGAGCCTCTTTGGTTGGGTGTATTGCTTGCTGCCGTATTGGACATTTAAATAGTTGGTTATAATGTGTTTGTAAGGGATAAGAGCCAGGTTTACCGGTAGAGATTAATTGATAGGAAACAGTAAACTATTTATAGTTTAACCAAATTTTAAGAAATGCTGATATCACACAGACGACTGGTTATCACCAAATAGTATAGTTACGGACACATCTGGAAAGATAAATTCGAACTCGAACTAAAATTAAATATTGCCAAAACACAACCCACAATAATCGTGTCAAATAAAATTAATAGAGAAAATATAGCTGTTAAAGCAAAAATAGACGGTCTAGAGCTAGAACAAGTGTCTGAAATTAAATATCTGGGAGTAATTAAAGATAATAGACTTACTTTTCGTAGTAATATAATTGCTAAAAATAGGATTTTTACGAAAAATAGCCCATGGATTGTGGATTGTACGTCCTACAGCACTTAGGCCACTTTTCCGGGCCCATTGTGCATACTAGTACTACCACTACCTTAAACTATTTTAAACTAACCTATGGTAAGGGGTTTTTCTGGAGCTGACAACTGCCGAGGTCCGGATTCGAACCATCGGCCACAGACTCCTAAAACCCCTGTGACCTCGACTGCAAGCGATCGCCGCACTCGCTTATCGAGGCCCCTGAAAAATAACCAGTAAACTAAGTATTAATGCTAGGATTTCAGTGTATAAAAACATATTGCTCCACACTTTGATTACTGTACAAGTATCCTCTTTCTTTGTTACGACGTGGATTTGTAAAGATTGCAAAAACAACAATACAGAGCAATGCGAAATATTTTACGATGTCCTAAATATACTAATAATAGATTAATGTTGAATACATTACAATAGCAAATATCAAACAGCGTCTTTATTTTAATACAATGGTTGTGTTTTACAAAGCTGTTAATCATTTGTTTCCAAAATATATGACAGATCATTCGATACTAAATGCTGATGTGCATCAATATAAAATGAGGAATCGATTTGATTTTAGTCGCCTAAATTAAATAAATCATGTACACAAAATTCTCTGTATTATAAGGGACTAAAAATCTATAATTCGCTTACACAGGATGTTAGAAAAACTTGACAAACACTTATAGTTTTAAAAAAGTATTTAAGCAGCTTTGTGAAACTAATAATATTAACGTTATTAATGATAAACAAGTTGAGATATAATATGCTTCTGTGTACTAGTATTTTATTCTAAATAAATGAATTTACTTACTTACTTATGCAACTCCGGGATGGCCCCAAACTCCTACGGCAGCAATAATGCCTCCTCTGGTAGCTATAGGATACTCCTAACTAACTCTTATTGAAGTCTCCAATTCGGATAGTGCCCCAAAGAACTCCAAATTACTAGCATGAGTACTCAAATTGACTCAAGTTCATGTCAATACCACCCAACTCAATAAAGTAACGAGTAAGGGCAATGTTAAATTTAATTATTGGCACTGTCTATATAAACCCTGGAACCCAACACCAAATATGTTGATGATGCCCCAGAACAAAATTAATTTTTTCTCTTATAGGTATTAATAATGTTGTTGCTTATTTTTTAGATACGAGTAGAAGTAGTACAACTTTATTCTAGAAATGGTTACTATGGTACTATTATTTGATTTAGTATTTTTTTATCTTACTCGATATAACAATGGTCAGTTGGGGATTTTTTTAACTTATTTAGTATTTTTTATCTTACTCGATATATTAATGGTCAGTTGGTGATTTTTTTATTTTATTGGTGAAAAAATTAATATATGTACTACAAAACTTACGTTAACAATATCATATTTTATTTTGCAAAAATAAGTAACATATCACAAAATAGAACCTACGAGCAATTATTAATTACTGCAGACATTCAGTTCTCTGTTCCCTTGGACAAATAAACGAGTGCAGTCCTTGTAATTGCAGATGCCACTTCTAAGAGGGACAACAACTTTTCAATTTTTTTATTTTAATATTTTATGAATATACCTATAAGAGAAAACATTGTATTATACACGTAAAGAAAAGTTGTTCATTATCTGTTTGTAACCACCCGCAACAACTTGCGTTTATAATAAATCTTGTAGATTTTTTTTTTTTATTTACATATTATAGTGCCGTAACTGCCGAGGTTTTTGGCACTATTCATATTTATACAATACGTAGTTTACAGTCGGTATAATAGTCCAGAGTCACATAAATACTGTAGTAAATTTGTAATGTCTTCGTTTCCCAAAGCTATCCTTAGATCGGTTTTGATATGGTATTTGGTCCTAAGGTTATCCCATTTCTTACAATCACATATTAGATGTTGAACGGTGTTGGGTTGTTGACAGTCATCACATACGGGTGGATCTTCTTTTAGTAATAGGTAGTTGTGAGTCAATTTTGTATGTCCTATTCGGAGTCTATTAAGTATCACTTCTTGTTTTCTGGTTAAATTAGTGATACTACTGTATTTTTGAACGTGATCTTTGATTTTACGTAGTTTGTTTCCTGTAGCTTCTTGCCATTGTTGTTTCCAAGTTGTCCATATGAGGTTTTTATAATGGTTTTTCAGGTCTGCTAATAATAAATTTGCACAATCAACTTCTGTTTTGCGGGTGGCTTGTTTGGCATTGTGATCTGCTGTCTCATTTCCTGGAATTCCGATATGGGCTGGTATCCACATCATGCATATAGTCTTACCGGTATTTATGAGGGTGGTTAGTTTTGTTCTAATTTCTATGACGTATGGATTTTTACTATACATATCTTCCATGGTCTTCAACGCACTAAGAGAGTCACTTAAAATGATATAATCATTTTGTTCACAACGTTTTAAGTAGTCGATCGATTTGCTTATCGCTAACAATTCGGCGGTGAAAATTGAGCACTGATCATTTAGTTTATAATTTTCACTGTGATTTTAAATTACCTAAATTATAATGAAAGGAAAGAATAAGTCGAAGTACGCCTCTGCATAAATTGCATTTATAGCGAATGCAAAAGTTCAGTTAGTAAGAACGCAAAACGTTAAAATATAATAAGTACAAAGTATTGAATTGCATCCGGTCGCAAGGCTCAAATCAGCGCGTAAAAAAACCAAAGAAATTCTATCATCACAGGCCAGCAAATTGTTTCCAGGAAGAAAGCTGGGAACAGCAGAGTTGCATTATAAAGAACAAGCCTCTGAGAATTATTCAACGGGGACATACGAGGGGGCTGAAAAAAACCTTGCTCGGGGGGGACCGCGCCAGCCGCGAGTAGTTCGTGTCCCGGTCTCGAGAAAGTAATTAATCCGTCACTAACGGTTTTCCGGTGTTAAATTAACTAAGTCCTAAATGCAACATTTTGATCTAAACTTACGTGCTTGTGTAGTCCCCAACCATAAGAAAATCCAGACATTCTAGGAGACCCGGGATTCCCATATATCCAGCCGAACTCACTTTAATTTTCATAACTAAATACGGTCGATCCGCTTAAACTAAATAATAAACAACCGAAGGGTGGTCGCCATCGCAGGAGAAAAGGTCAGAACTAAATATTGTAATTTATTAAACAACTCAAAGGGCAGGGCAGCTAGATTTATTCTTCCCTTCCACAGAATTTCATGTCATTAAATTTTAGCCTAAAGTACCAAGCTTTAACGAAGCTACTGCTAACCCTACACATAGCAGTTTGAACCATATATCTAATACTTACTATATTGCTAGCGGCTATGAGTGGGAAACTTGCCAAGGAAGTGAGACAGACAACCAACTCTTCAATGTATAACGGTGATCGGTGCGCAAGGGCGGCGGCGTCGTCCGCCCAATGGCGAAGTGATCAAGTTTAAAATTCGCCTCTAAAGGCGGAGTTCGAATTCCCACGCATGCGCACGAGACGCGTTATACTCTAAGTGAGACTATGTCGGCGCCGTAATGTTTTCTAGCGTTCCGAAGCCCTACTAGCAATATATTGCTATGTTATGCTAGCTGATAAATTTATTTAAATTATCGTATTACTATTTTACCCTTTCTTTTTAACTTTCAATTCAAATCCGTATTTTACAATATTATTAATGAAACTCTCTCAGGTGGTTCCCAATATCTAGTAACCCAATGATTGACTTGTCAAATTCTCTTTGTTTAATTGCCAGTTCATTGACTTTCAAAAAATTGACACCTAACGTCAAATTAATCAAAATTCAGAACGAATATCAAGGTTTTTACAATAAGATCTAATATGCAATTATTTTACCAATCTCTTATGTAAGTATGAAATTCAATTTATATTTTTATACCTTCTTACTAGTTATAGCTTTATAAATGTTTCATTTAACCTTTTAAAACACAAACCTGATTTAACACTTTGCTTGTTAATACTGCCAAAATCCTTCCAAACTGGATCCTCACTCCGACTGCACTCAAACACCTGCTGGGTCCTTATCCAAACTGCATCACCTGCGATGAATGTAAACTCCCAGCATCACCTTATTGCCATCCACTTCAAAACTTCCACATCCTATACTGGATTCCTGTCGTTGTCCCCTGCTGCTGTCAACTTCAAGTCTCCTAGCTCCTGTACTGGATTACTGCGGCTCCGATCCCTCTCTGGTAAGTGTCAGCATAAATCTTGTTCCAAATATGAATTTGTCTTTTTTTTTTAGATGGTCCTGCGTCTTCAATGATACCCACAGGTTTCCCAAAAACAATTCGCTGCACGTACTAACCTCTTGTTTGTGGCTTGTATTCCATTTCCAATGTATTATCAATAATATCCTCACTAACCAAAGCTTGTCCCTTTATTTCTTGTTTTTAATATTTTATTTTATGTTTCCACCTCGAAGATTTTGCTTTTAACCCATATAATTTGTACCAACCATAACATTTACAAATTATACAACATTTATTAATGTTTCTTTATTCGAAAATCACACCCATATCAAATTATGTATACATTTTTGAGTTGTTTTTTTAGTAACTAATTAAACAAATTACAAATTATTACTACTAGACACGATTCTTGCTGCCTCCTATATACATTTTTTTTATATAATCAAAACAGATATTTTATTTTAATTATCATAACAGATACATTTTAGTAGTAACCTTGGTATTTATTCATATTCAGAATTTTCTTATTACAGATTAAGTTTGAGTAATCAATCATTATGCTATTATTTGACTAATCAATAATAAGAAAGTTAATTTCATTATACTTTAACATGTATTTAGATCCATTAATTTGCTTATATCTGACTTCCAAATTTATTTGACTAAACTGTTTCTTTAGTATTCATTTTTAAATTATCAAAGAATATAGTGTATCATAACAATATGTGTATTATATATATGGTTTGAACGAACTTAATTGTAAGGTATCCAAAATTCAGTTTCTTAGAATATAAGTTTCGCGATTCTCCGCAGAGCGCTGTATACCCACGAGCGGGAATTTCAAATTTTGCAATGTAACATCAGTTACCACATTGACTACGATACAAATATTTATCAGATTCCTGCTAGTTTTTTGTGTATTTTCTTATTTACGTTATTTACGTTCACATTTTAATTTGTCGATTAAGTTATTCGTTCTTATTGCTTACAATTTGGTTTTGGTGTTGTTAAAATGGAAAGCGATTTTGCATATAGTACGTATAAAAGGTGTTGTATTGTAAGCTGCAGATTGGAGAAGATCTTGTCATGACTTTCCCTCAAATCAAGTTTTACGTTGGAAATGGTTTGAAAGTTACATTTAAATTATGGTACTGATCCTTCAAGCAACGTACGTGCTAATAATTTCTATTTTCTATTTTTATTTAAATACAGATAAACAGCGAAAACCACAAGAAAAAATCATTTGCAGTTTGCATTTTGAAGAAAGTTGTTTGCAAGTAACTTCTGGGCGAAGACTATTAAGCACACTGCAGTGCCTGTAGTTTTTTGGTACATACAGATCGGTGTCCAATAAAACAAAGAACTTTTACATTTTAATTTTAAAAATCTTACAACAATTAATTACACATAAACTACAATCTTACAATAGCACACAGGACAAAATACTTCATTACTATTACCACTTAGTAACATTTTGGAAATTTATAAGAATAATACGATTGTCTGTATATCACATTCTATTTAAGAGAGAATGTGTGAGCTATCCGAAAAATACCTGCCTGAAAATATTACTTTGTCTGTGACTACAAATTCTTGGAGCTCAAAATCTCTCTAAAGAACAAATTTTAAAACTATAAATCTCTAAGATATACGTAGGTACACGGCACTGTAAATAGATTACACCATTCATATTTATATTAAATTCAAAACAATAGGTCCTTATTCCACCGATACCGCATTTGAAGAATCATTTTTAAAACACGTATTTGCATGACAGCCGCTGTCATTTAAATGTCATCGTAGGTATGTGGCGCCAAAGCTGCCAAAATTGGCATTTTCTCATATATGAAAAAAACAATTCAGCAATAACAAATAAACAATAAACAAAAACTAAGCAATCTAAATCAGTGTATTCTTTGCATTAAGATTAAATACGAGAATGTAAAAAATAATACCAATTGAACTTTTAATTTATTCGTAAATTGAAAACGATTCACTTTAGGATATATGTTTTGAATTAGAATGGCCTGAAGAATATGTATGTTAGCTTATAGACAAATTCTTAGCCTCCAGACGAATTCTCAGCCGTTCGTTGGTGTGGATTTCATCACCCATGGGTCACCAGCGACCTTAATCACTTCATAAACTGCCTGCGAGCCGAACTGCCCTATGAAAGCAATATTGTGTTATAAATTCGAATGTGAGCGGGCAGATTCGACTCCTAGGCTGACCCGAGAGCTGGTGCCGAGAATTACATTACTTAAATTACAGTGTTTATAATTTAATTAATAAAGCTGGTGCGATACTTTGTTCTTAATTGACAATTATCTTTATTATTTGTTTCGTTTACATGTATATTCACTATGGTCTTCCAGTTGCGGAACACCCTGTATATAAAGTTTGGTAATGTTAAAATTGTAAAGAAAACGGGAGCGGCGATTGCAGAAATTAATAAAATTTGTCTCCACACTGCAATGTGTAGTGTAGGTTTTGGATTATTCGAATAATTTAGTTTTAAGCATCGCATCTCAGATAATTCATTCTTATCACAACCGTGTTTTTTACTGTATTGTGCAAAAACTATATTATTTAATTACCTAAATTAAAAAGTTTTTAGTACGCCACTGACGTATCCTGTTACTTTATCTAAATCAGGTTAATAAGCTAATCTCAGTTTAATAGATGCCAAAAGTTGTTACCTTGTTTAGAAATTACTAAATTCTAATATTACATTTTTATTTGTTGGTCTGTGTATTAGTTCTGCCTTTTGCCGCCCGCAAAGCTATAATGCATTTGCCGTATAAATTTATTTAGAAAGAGGCCACTCGAACGGGATTAAATTAAAAACACAGGCATTGATGGCTTTTCTCCCTTTAATATTACGGAAAATTTGATGCTGACACTTTATAGGTTTCGGGAATGAAATAAATGCATAAACATGTGATTAGCTATTATCAAGAAAAATGAACTAAGTGAAACTGCTTGGGGCAGTAAATATCAATAATGTTATCTAAATTACATAGTTAAGTTAAGCTACTTACAAAAGTGGCCCATTTAGAGATTGCAGGTACCTACTAATGATAATGATTCGTAATGGATCACACTATAGTTATTTAATATACAAGTGGAACAAGCACTCCTTTGTAACTTACACGCACGTATATTAATGATGCATTATCACACATGTATTGTACAACATTTTATCTACGACTGCCCAGAATGGAAGAAAATTGAAGAAGTCAAAACAGTGTTTTTTATGTAAAATCAGAATTGCACAATATTCGAAATTATAGTAACCATTGTATTATAGCAGTGAATTTGAGTCTTGATTTCATTACCTGAGTTAGGTAATGGCGTTGATTAACTAACTCAGATGAATTTGATAATAGGTTTTTATCTATGAAGTCGTAGATAAAATAATACCATATGTTCAAAAATAAATGACCTACATAAGGTTGGCAATGGAAACTAAAAGTGATTTAAACATCAAGCTTTAGATTTAACTAACTGTCATTGTTATTGTGATTATTACACTCAACCGTCACATGATTGATATCGTCCAATGAGAACTATGATTTTTTTTAAATCGACCAATCCCGAACTGATTACCTGATAAACGCCCTTGTGGTGCTTATCAAGCGATAAACACCCTAGTGCTGATTATCGACAGCAAGGATGGTGCCATAATTAGAAATATGAAAGAGAAGCAATTTGAGATTTTTGGCATTATTAGATCAATTCTAAATAATAATTCGTATACTGGTTTTGTACAGGGTTCGGCAATAGAATATGACGGATTAGGAGGCGTGCTAATTTATATAACAAATGAAGTAGGAATCTGCCAGTTGCAGAAATTTATACCTCCATGCATGCAGTTTTAGTTACCATGGACAACTGGCCAGTGAATTTCCGCGTGTTTGCCGTAACTACATATATTGAAACCATAAATGGTGAACGCTATCGCGAAATGTTGCAACAATTTTTTATTCCGGAATTGCGGAGATCAGGTATCAACATTAATGATACTTGGTTTCAACAGGACGGAGCAACTGCTCATACAGCCCGAGAAACATTAAATCTTTTGAGAAACGTTTTCCACAATCATTTAATTTCACGATTTGGCGATATCCCTTGGCCTCCCCGATCTCCAGATGTAACGGCGCCAGATTATTTTCTATGGGGAAAACTCTAAGAAAAAGTGTTTCGATCCAGACCACACACCATTCAAGAATAAAAAAATCGAATAAGTCAAGAAATCGAAGAAATTAATCGAGATCAAAATTTATTACAGCGTGTAATGGATAACTTTCGTAAAAGATTAGAAGAATTGGCTGTACGCCGCGGATCACATTATTTGATGTAATATTCAAAAAGTAATTGATTGTTAATAAATTGCATCATTTATACGTTATTTATTAATTAGTTTCATTCCAATAACTGTTACTTTAAATTGGCAACAGCCCGTTGAAATCCGTCAGATTCTATTGCCGAACCCTGTATAATAATCTTCTAAATATAAACGCAGGCGACACACTTACATTTGTTCTCTGAATGTCATTTTTTGGCAGTGGTCTATTATGATATGTTTTTCGGACTTTTTCCACTGTCTAGGGTGTAAATCACACAACGTTTCGGGAGTATTGTTCTACTCCCGTCTTCAGGTGTTCCTGGTTAGTCCTGAGAAGGACTTATATTGTACTTTTTTTTGTGGCCTAGTGGTTAGAGTGGCAGAGTAGTAATCACAGCGATCAGCGGTCCCGGGTTCAAATCCCGGGGGAGGCACAAATTTACGTTGAAAAAAAGAAAAAACCTACAATATCAGTCCTTCTCAGGACTAACCAGGAACACCTGAAGACGGGAGTAGAACAAAACTCCCGAAACGTTGTGTGATTTACACCCTAGACAGTGGAAAAAGTCCGAAAAACATATCACACACTTACATATAAGAGTCAACGTGCTAGTTGCCTTAGAAAACAGCACTCGACCCTTGGCGTGTGGAAAATTATCGGTATGTCTCGCCCTTGTTATAATATTACTAATGATAAGTTTATATTATAATCTTAATCTGCTATGGACATTCTAATTTGTTATCACTAAAGCCTGCTGTTGACATTGGTTTTGCTTTCCATGGTCAACCCTTATGTAATTTCTTTTTTAACACATGGTATTATAGTCTAAGGGCTGGTGACATTTTTTAGTGATTATTTAGTTGTTCACTCATTCCTGAAATCGTTTCTCGCTGCGAAAATGCAGTGGCAATAAGCTACCCACCATACGTATAAGGGTCCAAGAGAGCGTCACAAATCAGAAGTTGACAGAGGGGGGTAAAGAGGGTATTTTATTATTATCATAGGTACCGTAAAATAATAATTATCATAACATACCTAAATAAAAAACAATTTTATAGAAATTGTAAAATAAAATAACATAATAGTCTATATAATAAGTGCAAGACACTATTCTATAGTAAGATACAAATACAAAAATTACAACAATAAAAAATTAATTTGGCAGCTAAAATTACTACCCTGATAGGATAAGTTAGAACAATCTCAGAATTAAAAAAAAAACTTTAAAAATTCCTATTTCCTATCCATCTGTTGGTCATTTCCATTGATTACAATTGTTTCATATATACATGGTGTTTTTAATAGTTATACAGATATTTTAAGAGGAGGTAGTTCTCATTAAAAGAATAAATAGTTTCCGAGAAAGAGTAGTGTTTTAAAAAAAAAGTTAGAGAGCCACTGAAATTATTAAAAAATAATAATATAATACTATAATAACAATGAATTAATTACTAATACAGGGTGGTGCACGTAACTTGTCCAGTGCACTAGTGCAGTACCTGAGTTATGCAACAATTCAATCACATTTGACGTTTGCTGACTATGTGTCTATGAGTAAGGTAACCATGATTGCTAATGTATGTATGTATAATCTGTAACCTCAATTACCTTTCGGTGTAGAGGCTGGTGTATACGATTTATAATGTTTATGTATTCTTAGTAGCTATGATATATGTAATTTGGGTTGCATAAATTAACTACAGCAGCGGACAAGTTACGTGCACCAGCCTGTATAAGAAAAACACAAAAAGTGATAAAATGAATCTTTTTTTTATTATCTAATTATTTAACCCTTTAACGCTCTCTGGTAGACAGTTATACCACTACGCATAACAATCAATAACATTTGTTTTGAAACTTAATACTGCTCTGAAACGTCTTGTGTCCGTTCTACAGCCATTGCAGTTCCTTTGTCTAATTTTATATTTTCTACAATTATTGTAGTTATAAAACTACCCCAATAAACCTTGGTATAAATGTGTAGCTGGTATGACAGTATTACCAGCGTGCATTCCGCGTCACGACTTTGAAATGTGTACGCGCATTGGTGAAGTTTTGTGTTTGTTATTAGTTTGGGGAAGCAACTTTCAAGTTTTCAGCTGGTAAGTGTTTTAGTATAATATGTAAGGATTATAATATTGATAAGTAGTAGAAATAATTTTGTCCTGATTTTGAAAAATAAATTGATATTTGGAAACCTTTCATTTGCGTCGCAAAAATAGTCTATATTTATGTCCATTTTTTTAGTAATAACGTACGTTTTATACAATTTGTTTTTGTGTTTTGAGTATTTATAAACATATCTACTGAAGATATAATCGAATTGGTTTTGCTGCTATGTTGCGCTAGGCAAATATTTACGGTCAAACCGATCGCGGTGGCATTTTAGCTGAAATTTTTGATTGTTTACGATGGGGTAGTCATAAATTTTAAACAGAACTTTAGTGTTCCACTCGCAAGAGTTTATATTATTCAGTTCAAATTTCAAAAACTATTTTACCACCTGTTATACCAGTGAACATTCACAACATATTTTGTCCTGAATGTTCACTGGTAGAACGGTTTACCAGCATATTTTGGGAAAGTGAAAATGGATTTTTGAAAAAAAAGTTGTTTTTCGGTTTCCTGGCATCTCAAAAAACGCATACGACATAAAATTTACATTTTTCCCTCGTACAGTAATTTTGCGCGTTAAAGGGTTAAATCGGAAAATTTTATATCTCTAATTGACAAATTTCGTTTAATTCTTCAATCCAGAAATTCTGGGAAAAATATGGAAAAATAAAGTTTTGTTAATTTCTCAATCATATTACTATTCCAAAAGTTTTTACTTCTTGTTATAAGTTCGCAGTTATAATCTTTTTGGGTATATATGAAAAAATAACAATATTCTCGATTGGTGACTTCAAGTTGACCTTGTATTTGATACATATAATCATGATTCGATTTTAATTAAATTTTGCCAATAAAACAGTAACTTACTACTTTAGATCGGACAGCTTCTCTCACACTCATATCTTTAGCAGAAAACAGGTATTTAATTTTAATGATCGCATCATGATCAATTAAGTCGTCTGCCTGGAGAGGCACCAATGAAATACATTTTTTTACGGATGAAAAAGCCATATGGATTGTTTTCAAATGGTAATGAATATAATAAAGATTGTCTCTCTCATTTTGCAAATCCTTCCAAAGGTGCTCGCTGTTAATCTAGAATATTTTTCATCAAACCATTTAGAGTTCAAACTTTGACCCCCCAGTGTTTATTTCTATACTAATTTTATCTACGCTGCCGATTTTTTCCATAAATTTTTCAACCAACATTGAAAATTCTTGTGGTGTTTTGTCAGGGAAATCATATTCTGAGTTTAGCCCATAACCTTCGTCGGCTTCTAAAGATGTGCAAGATTTACGACCTCTTTTTTACTAATAATTTGTTTGGGCAAAGAGCAATGAATATTAATGAAAAACTCAACATTTCCGTTGCACATTTTTTTGCGCTTCGTAAAAAAAAGGAATGTTTGGTATTGAAGTTGGATACTGCTGCTAAACATCTTGTTCCATAGGAACCTTTTGTAAACCGCCACTTAGTTTTTTAATGAAAACAGTGTTGGGAGGCGAGTACATTTGTTCACAGGATTGTCAGATTAAATATATACCTATCAAAGAATCTATATCACACAACAAATTTTGAAAAACGACATTTCGCGGAATGATTAGCGACTAGGGACAGTTCTGTATAGATAAATCTAGGACAGAAGCAAAAACTCAGACACATTTTTGTTGTTGCTTTAACACTTTGTTGCTAAGAAAATGTCAACTACTTGCTGTCTATCAATACCATTTTTTTTAGATAATCATCTTTATTGTTTCTTTTAAACTCCTTGGTCGTGGAAAGCAAAAAAAAAAGATTGTGATCATACAAAGTTGGAAAACCACTTCTCCAATACATTACATATATTTTTTCTTAGAATGAATTATGTAAAATACAATCAAAAGAAGTCTATTCTCAATCAATATTGACCGATTTAGGGAGAGATATTGACAATAGTTAGTGCTGTTGACAATATTTATTAACAATAACATCAGTTAGTAGTTTATGTGTAATGGTAATGTTAACGTTACAATTTAAATATTAGGATGTCCACAATTAATGATTTACAAGGTACTATTTACATTTTACAGTACGAGTATGTATTAAAATTAAATAATATTAATGTCCGGCTACTTTTATTTGATCAACTCCTGTCAAATTTCCAAGAATTTTGATGACCAACCAAATTTGTTAAACTAAAATCGAATCGTAAGGGGGAGATAAAACCGTGCTTTAGAAACCTAAACCGTTGAAATTTACCATTCATTTGGATAAATTATGCGCAATTTTCTAATCAAAGTCGTTTAAATTCCTTTGGATTTAACACATCAAATTTTGTGAATCATTTTCTATATTCTGACTGTCTTGGCAGCTACCTGTGGTGACGCATTCTCATTAATAGAATTATGCCAAAGCCTAATGCTAAGCCGATAATAATTCTTTGCAGTCAACGGTTGCTGTATAATAAGTTGCATACCTGACAAAAATTGTGATACTTTTTATTTTCTTTCACTCAAAAGAAACAAAAAAGATAATACTTGTAGAAAAAGTAGTAGCAGGGCGCACTGTAGTTTCACTTCCTCTATTTGTTGGTGCCAAATTTGTTCGAAAATAATGTATAGCAAACGAGAAAAAGTGATGCAAAGTTCTTAACGTTTTGCCGTTTTTTTACAAAAAATATATAACCTTTGCAGAACAACTTAAACATTCCTCGCGCGCGTCTTGATTTCGTGTCGTTTGCTGCAGCATTATTATTATTATTATTACCTCAGCAAACCTTTTGGAATTTGGAACATCTGTTCAAGTACACAAAACTCTAAAGTAGTAAATGAGAATTTCTATTCACATGTACTATGCAAGACAAAAAAACTGGGACACTTGATAGAGATTTTGGCATTATTTGATTAGCTTAAATGAGGCTTGAAACAGTTACATTTACTATAACAATTTTATTTCATAGCAACGTCTAAACAAGTTGATGATTGAGTTACAAATACCTAGCAACTATACATATTAATTCAGTCACATTTACAACAGACCATATTAACTGTCCCAGTTTTTTTGTCTTGCATAGTAAAGTACATTTTTTTCCTATAATAATTTTCAAGGTCAACTTTCTAGGGGATAAGTTGCATTCCCGCGGGGTCCCTAGTTTTAATAATGTTGGTACATAGATTTTTAGTTCTTTTCTTCCACTAAAAAAATGATTGTCATTTTGACAGATATGTCATAATTTAATATCGCTTGCTTCATTTTTCCATTTAAAATATTTCTTGGTTTTTTTATCCGATTTTATTGATGATGATGATGATGATTCCATGTTAAAAAAAAGAAATTAGTCAAGAGTTCAAATTAAGAAACTTTGACATTCAAAATTGACACATAACCATAATTTTGAAAAAGTTCTACCAACACGAGGTATAAAAATTTCCTAGCGTTTTAATCACAAATCTACCAACATTGTAACACTTTGACAGTTATTATAGAAAAAAAACGTACTTTACGTAAACGTACGATCTGTGTCATGGCATCTCAAACGTGTTAGTAAGACTGCACCTGCCATCCTAGGTATAAGTGGAGGAAAAGTAACAAGTGAGCAAATAAAAACGAAATCAAGTTTGGCTTAGAAAAAAATGAAACTATGTGCTCTATTACTTCTGATTTTAGTAGTTTATAACAACTGTCTTCGGATATAGTTAATATAGTTTTGGAAAATGATGCCGCTAATAATATTTTTATAGAATATATTTTACGTTTCGTCAGCTTTAGCTGACTTCTTCAGAAATTACACATTAATATAATAGACTAAAAGGAAAATGAATTATAGGTTAGATAACTTAAACAATGTATAATTATTCTTACCATATGTAAAGTTGACAGAAATGTTTAGATTTTAAGATGTAAAATGTTCAAGGTTAAAACTAATTCTTGCTATATAAGTTAAATATAATATTTAAAACGAATTTGTAAAGATAAAACGTCAGATGCCAAAAATTTGAAATCTAAAACTTTCTTATTTTAAATGTACCTATATCTTGATTCAAAAAAAATTATTGTAAAGGATATCTTGATACAAATAGCAATTTAAAAGATATTTTTTTAAAATTTATATACATATTTATATATTATAAAATCTACATATTTTTCTTTTAACTATCAAACATACAAACAGAATTTTGGTGTTGCAATGGGTCAGCCTCTTTCTAGTATTATTGCAGATTTGATCAGAAATTTTAATTAATTTAAATGAAATTAGTTTTTATAAACGATTTGTAGATGACATAATTATTTGTAAGTGCTAATAAAAACCAAAAAAACAAAATTTTTAAAACATTTAATAACTACCACCCAAGATTAAAATTCACAATTGAAAATGAAAATGATAAATCTATAAATTTTCTTGATCTAACTTTAATAATAAGAACAGAAAATAATAATATTAAATCAAATTGGTATAGAAAAGAAATTAAACTATAATTCTCAAACATCTATAAAATATAAAAGAAGTGTAATTAATCGCTTAATTGACCGTGCAATTTTATTATCTTCAAATAAATGTCAAAATCATTGTTTAAACAAAAACTAAAACTTAAAGTATGTACTTAGAATAACTTTTGTTTATTTTAGTTAGTTAGCATACTTGGTATCATAATATTATATATTCTTTTATTTTGTAATAATATTTAGTTTTGATTTGCTATGGTGCATGTTGTAAATCGTGTATAGGATAATCTGGGGGAGTGGAAGATCGGTTTTTATCGAACTCGTTCCATTTGTGTTATGTATATATATATGTATATTAACACAATAAACAATATTATTATTATTATTATTATTAAATTCCATAATGATATCATAAAAATTAAAAAAATACTATTAAAAAATAATTATCCTATTGACTTCATTAACACTAACGTTAAGAAAAGAATAAATAAATTAAAAAAAATAACACAAATATGATAATAATTCAGCTACTTATACCCTAACTGTTTAGGACAAGAATTTAATAATAACAAAAACATTAATAGTCCAATTTACATTTCAATTCTACATATACCAAAACTATCACTACGTTTAAGTAAAATATTAACAAACATATTTTTAATATTTCTTTTAAAAATTACAATAAAATAGGAAATAAATTTTTTAACAATCTAAAAGATAAAACAAAAATTCAATCGGAATCAAATATTGTTTACTAAATTAATTGTAATAGTTGCAATGCTAAATATATAGGACAAACAATACAGAATCTAAAAAACGAATAACTCAACAAAAAAATTCTATAAAAACAAAAGATTTAAACTCAACTAAACCAAATACTGCTCTCTCTGATCATGCAGTTGATAATTATCATAATTTTAATTTTGAATCACCTAAAATATTGCAAAAAAGAAAAATTTTACGAAAACGCCTTATACAGGGTGAGTTTTTTTTCATGTTTGCCATGTTGAAAATTGTAGCTTATTAATAAAAATTTCGTCGTGCTCACAACACGTGTGAGGTGATCTGCAACCCTTTTAATACCGGCTAATCGATCTGATAATGTTATAGCACGATTTATAGGCTAACAGGCAAAAAATACAAAAACTTACAGCCTTAACCAAATAATAATAGTGTTCACTACTTGTTTGCAAGTTGGGTGTGTTCTGCCTCTCTCCGATACCGCTATCAAGGATAATCCTAACATATGACACTTATATACATGCCTCCCGCAACATTTTCTCAAAAAATAGGCTTTAACTAAATAATCACTAAAAAATGTCACCAGCTCTCCTACTATTATTATACTACTTATTTAATTGGTTTCTTACAATACGTAAACTAAGAACTCCAATGTCATGTTTAAACAAATGTCACCATGATACATTTTATAATTATGTATTCATAAACTGTCACTTATAATACCATAAGTACCTAGTCAAAGTTATGTCGACTATTTTTGCGGTGGTGTCACGAATGTTTCGGTACGATTAGGAAGAGTACATTAGTTAACATGAAACCTAACCTTACTGCAAAATTAATAACCAGAAACGTAGGTACCCACACAATTCCATCTAGTGGCAATGCTTTCGACTTCGACTGCTTTTCGCACAGTCTCTTGCTCAAAAAGCTAGAACATTATGGTTTCGGTGAGACTAGTGTATGTGTGATAAAATTATATCTATCAAATAGAACACAACAAGTAAGGCAGGATGAGGAAATATCTGGCGAAAAACCCTTGACAATTGGAGTTCCGCAGGGATCAGTCCTGGGTCCCCTGCTCTTCCTAATATTTATAAATAATTTGCTTAGTCATTATAACAATGATACTATATACTTTTTGTAGATGATATCACAGTATCAAAAACTATGATAACATTGAGCGGGGACTGTGTGAACTGCAGTTGGGTATTGAAAAATGGTTTGCCGCGAATAATCTATCACTAAATAGAGATAAATCAAATCATGTTGTATTTCACTTTAAGAAGTTTCAAGCATTGAGTTTTACAGGTTAAACCATAGCTAACATTTTTAGGTGTTGAAATAGATCAGCAGTTAAAATGGAATTTTCATGTTGGAAGCGTTTCAAAAAAACTGGTAAAGAATATCTATGCACTTGGAAATCTCTCAAACTATGTTTCGATAGAGATGCTGCGTACTGCCTATTTTGCTCTTTGCCACTCGATAATCTCGTATGCAATTATTGTTTGGGGTCAAGCAGCGGACTGGTGCCTTTTCATATTCTTTCTCTTGCACGAAATATAAAATTCCTAGATACCATGTCGTATCTTGCCTTTGATTTTGCGTGTAATAATACACCTACGGCTTCATTGGCAGCGTCACAAATTTGTAAATTTGTGGAGGTGTACAATAACCATCGCTATCGGAATGAATAATTTCTAATTAATTTTCTTGCACGAAATTCCAATCAAGCTGTTATAAAACGGACTCGAAACAATGAAGCAAATAACAAACCATAACAACGCTTTAAAGCAGCGACTTGATGCGGACCGAGCACCGATCATGTTCTATTAATTTCTTCAATTTTCATAGTTATAGGAAAATCATTGTTTATAACACATGCCGACAAGGATTACGTGGACTCGTGCAGATTACTACACTTGGCTTTGCCTCGCGCATTATACTTTGCAAGTGTACAGCTGATTGCAAATAAAACTGGGACAGTTAATATGTAATATTGTAATATGAAGTACAATAAGATATTAAATACTCGTAATTATGTTCCTTTTCTTATGCTTCTATCTTTAATAATATTTTATGTATTCACCTACGGAAATATAAGTTAGAGAAAGTTTCACACGTTATTAAAAACGCAAAAAGTAGTCTCAAGACTTGTCCCACTTTTATTTGCAATCAGCTGTACATAATGATGCTTTTTCGGCACTTGTTATAAAAATAACTATTTCTTAACAGTATTCAAATTTAATTACCGATCAAACTCAAGTTTGAGGTCAACCTTTCCTCAAACTTTGAGGTAAACTTTTTTGTCGCTGCATAATTTGACAGTGACATTGTCGCAGTCATACCAATTTATAGATAGTTTCAAAGTTAAATGAAAAAAGAAATTATACGATAATGTTAACCTTAAATTTTTGAGAAATGTCAAGTTTGGTGTGTAACTAAATTTTTACGCTGTTAACAAAGCATTCCCACAGCCTTCTCTGCATCATGTGAAAATCAGATAAACTATACAATCAGGTGCATTTAAGTTAACTGGCACAACCCTGGGCAGAGAACTTTAACAATTAATCATTTAACGAAGGTAAAACCAAAGAATATTCTTTGGTAAAACATATCATTTGTTATTTTAGTGTAATTAAAGTTTATCATAGGTTTTCAATTGTTTTTGTTATCCAAAGCCGTCTGCTAAATTCAGAATAATTAGACGCAGTCGAATAATTTGTCAACGATTTCGTGCACCTATTGTTTGCAATGTATAATCATCTACTAGCTGAAACCCGCGGCATATGCCGCATTTAAAATGTACGACGAATTTAATAACTTTTGTTGCACTAAAGAAAGTTTTAAAAGCACGCTAGAGATTGGCAGTAAGGAAAAGTTCCAAAAAATATATTTTCAAATGGAAAGTCTCTGGAAAGGAAATGCTCGCCCCTGGAAGGCGTCCTAATTAATACGACGTTGTTGGAACGCAGTAAAAAAAAATTATGAAAAGAATTGTTCTACAAGTTAAGAAAAGTGAGAGTTTTCCAGTGAATGTAAAAGTTTTACGTGAGCATGGAAGAATGACGTAGCCCACGGCACATGCCGCATTTAAAGTTTTGGGCGTTAGATAGATATACTTTGTTTGTGACATTACAAAAAAAATTCTTTTACACACGTCTACTATGGCAAATGCTACACCAAATACATACAATATATACAGTTCACATTTAATTATATATATTTATTCCTAATTCAGTACGTAAAACATGCTTAGAGCCATGTTTATGATAACGGTGATAAAACTTAGATTACATTTAGATTTTAGTTTATTGGCATACATGTTTAACGTCAGTGTACAAACAATTTCTAGAATATTTTATACCACATTGAATATTATGTATCATCGGATGAAAAATTTTATTATTTAGCCTGAACGAGATCAGCTGATTAAATCAATGCCAGAATGCTTCAAGGTAGCATTTGGCAACAAGATTTCAGTAATAATCAATTGTTTTGAGATGAGAGTGGAAAAATCAAGTAGCCTTGAAGTACAATGTACTACATGATCTACGTACAAACAACATAATACGGTAAAGGTACTAATAGGCATCACTCCTCCTGGATCAATATCATTTGTATCACATGGATATGGTGGCAGATAAGCGATAAAGGTCTAACAGAGGATTGTGGGATTTTAAACAATCTCTTGCCAGAAGATTTTGTATTGGCAGAGGCTTTTTAATAAAAGACTCCGTAGGACTACATATGGCCACAGTGATTACGCCTCTGCTTTTCTAAAAGGGAAACGGCAGCTCGATCCAAGGGATATAGCATCAACCAGGAATATAGCAAGCGTGAGGTAGTGCAAGTATATTGTTACAATAATTATCTTAATTATATCTTTTTTTCAGAATACACTTCCAACGCGTTATTGGTGTCCTTCGTCAAAAAAATACAGTTCTTCACGAAACAATGCCTATGTTCCTGGCGAAAAAGAAAACTGACGATGTTGCTGTGGTAGATCAGATATTAACAGTTTCTTCTGCACTCGTAAATTTATGCTCTCCTATAATTGTATAAATATGAAATAAATTGTATTAACAAAGTTAATCTAATTAATTATTTTTACTTTAATAATAATAATAATATCTACAAAATTATTAAAATTTGTTAATTAAGGATCTAACGTTAATACTATCCACCACCATTTATTATATAATGTAAAATTATTTTATTATCTTTTTCTGCATGTGGCCAATTAATAAAAAGCCAAATTACAACATCACATAGCAAAAATTATTAAATAGTAGGTACCTATACGATAAGAAACATAAGGATATTTTAAAACTATGTAAGCTACATTAACAATCAATAAAATTACACATGCTGTCTACACAACATAAAAGAATAAGAAAAATCATTTTTTCGTTGACCGCTTCTTAATTTCAATATTAATGAATTATTTTTCCTAAAAAAGGATGGATTAATAGAAGTCATTAATACACTGTTTTTGATTAATCCACTCTTTTTCATTAATTAACTGTTTTTGTGATTTTGATGTTTTGATGATATTTTGCATGGAGGTTAGTTGTATTAATCAAATTTTTCGTCACAAAAAAAGATTTTGAGGTCAACGAAAAATTTTTGTAATCAACTTGTTTGTTAATGGGTTATTAATAATCTCAACTATTAAAGGCACTCACTCGATTATTAATCGCCTTCATTAACACACTTGTTGGTTAAATAACTATTAATGCGTAAAGAATAACGGATATTTTGAAGCTATTTAATATTTATTTATTGTGGCATCTCTAACAAGTGTTACCCTTATTACAAGAGATGCAGTGTAGATATATTCTGCTATATGCAAGTATGAGCGTTACAGCATGTAAATTAAAATTAAAATAATCATCCTAACTAAAATAAACTTTAATCATGGTTGCAGGAGATGGATCGATGCCGTAACTTGCTACTATGACTTCCCGTACTGATTGGTAAATTTAAGTCTTAAAAATTTGTTACATCAATAGTTCATTTTGTTTCATTTTAGTTATAATAATACTTTTTTACAACAGATTCAAACATACGGTATGGAGCTGACAAATCAATGTTGAGCAGTATGTAAATTTGATTCACAAGTTTTAATATATCAGTAATCGGAATTCTGGTATAAAAAGAAGGTACAAAGAATAACCGTGAGAAACGAACAAGCCTAGCGGGTACTCTTAAAGTTAATAGCAAAAGCAGCTTGCTATCATTAATCTTATTATTCCATAATTTATAACAAAATTTTAATGAATTTAAGGTACATAAACAATCAAAATATTTACATAACAGTACAAAATAACAGAATAACTAATGTCTAAATTAAGTATGAAAAAGAATTGCAATGGATAAAGTACAAAGGATCAACATATTTACAAATTCTATCAACATAGAATAACAAAATAATTCTATTTATATACTGCTCCACAAATGTACTGGACCACCCATAAAAATGTATTTTTTCTATAGCTCATGTTAAAGTGTGCTTTTATCAACTCAAAACAAAAGGTCAAGTTTTACTTTAACAGCAAGGGTAGATAAAGTAGCACTTTAACATCAAGGATAGATAAAGTAATTTATCTACTCCTACTGCACAATGGCCATGAATTATGATTCATAATTCACGGTTTGCAGCCAATCATAAAATTCTATTTTCATTATTCAATAGTTTGCAAATTGCAACCAATCAGAAAATTCTATTTTCATTATTCAATAGGTTGTAGCCAATCACAAAATTCATTCTTATTATTAAATGACTATTGAAGTTAACAGCTGTCACAAATGTCATAATTCTGAAATATGGACACAAGGCTCCTATTGCATAGGAGTAGATAAAATATCGTATTATATTCGCGATTATGGCCATTATACACTCAGATGACTTGCGCCACGCGCCTTCGGCTTGTGGCGCAAATGTCATCTTCGTGAATAATGGCTGTCATAATCGCTCATATAATAATATACTATTAATTTTCTAACTTTTGTTTAAATTAAATATGACAGCTTTGTATTATCGTAGCAACCCAATCTAGCTACTGACATTTTGAAATGTGATTGACTGTCCTTATTTTCTATTGAAATTGTTAAGATTCTTGCTATAGAAAAAAATATGGTATTATACACGACGATAAAGTTATTTCTATCCACTCTTGAATCATTAACGTCTCGACTTCGTCTCGACGTTAAACGATTCACTCGTGGATAAAATTTAACTTTATCGTCTTGTATAATAAATTACTATTATTACATTACGTCACAATATATATACCGTCTGTTCTATAAAAAAGGCCCCGCCTTCTAGCTACTTTATTAATTATTTTAGACCCAATAACCTTATATCAAATCAAATGGCACATAAAAACCTACATTTTAACACTATCAAATTTTTTTTATCTTCAATTGTTTCAGAGTGGTGACGTCACGTGCAATTTTTTTAAATGACACTGTATATATTTTTTGACATTTTCTGGTAGAGGTTTTTTTTCTCTTTTCAACAATATAAATATTTTATGCCCTTACATAAAAAAATTTTCGAGAAAAATTAAAAAACTTTTTGTGTACTATCTAGATGCGACAGCAAGCTTTTGAAGAAAATTTTTCAAAAACAACTCTTAAAACGATTTTTTTTCAAACTTTACATGTTTATTACATTTTTAATTTATATTGATGAAAGATAGGTGATTTTCCAGTTGAATACCTCCAACGATTTTTTTTAAACTTTACATTTTTACTACATTTTTAATGTGTATTGATGTGAAATAGGTGATTTTCCAGTTGAATACTTCTAAAGTGGGTTTCTTTTGTTTTTTTTTGCTATTTTTTTTATTAACTCCCATTTTAAATAAAACACCCGGTATATTATTACATTTTTGAATTCACCTTAAAATTCTAGAGAAAATTTGTCTCTTCAACTAACGCTCTATTTTGTACCGTTTTTGTAGTATTTGTAATTTTTGACAAATGGCTAAAAATTAAAAATGAAATTTTTGACTAATTATAAGAACACTGTAAAAGGAAGTTGTGTGAGTGTATCACACCAGATTTTTATGCTTGGAGTTGCGTCGCGTGGTATTGTTTTGTTTGTTGATTTAGCGTTTTTAAAGTTATTTTAACAGTTTTAAGTGTAGTTAATAGTGGTTAGTAGTGTTAGAAATATTATATAGTGACATTATTGTTTAAGAACTAAGGTGTTGTTATTGAAGAAAGAGATTATTAGTGGGTAGGTATTCTCCAGCATACATGGCCAACTTCTATTTTAAATAAACGCAATTTTTTGAAAGGGGAAGAAAATGGAGCTGAGCAATTATTATTTAACCCTCGAGGAAGCACACCGAGATAGATACATGTCGAAAATATCAACAATTGCAGGACCTCCGTGGATAAGCCATCCATGTCAGTAATCAAGTCCATCTGCTATCCCTCTCAATATAAATTAAAGGTGAAGGCCCTAGAGTATGGATGCGAACATGAGGTGCAAGCCGTTGCTGATTTTACTAAAAAAATGCAGGAGACGCATGAAAATTTTGGAGCGGACAAGATGGGTTTGTTCATAAATTCCAATTACCCATATTTTGGTGCATCTCCAGATGCAGTTGTACAATGCGATTGTTGTGGTATGGGTCTTCTCGAGGTGAAATGCCTATATTGTGCAAGACATAGTGGTGTAATTGAATTGATGGAAGAGAAAAAGAATTTTTTTTTGAAGTTTAAGGATGGTGAAGTGACAGTTTCAGAAGACCATGCCTATTATTATCAGGTGCAAATGCAACTTGCTCTTACGAAAGTAGACTATTGCTATTTACTTGCGTGGAGTAAGGAAAACTGTACTTTCACCAAAATCCAATTCAACAGCGTATTTTGGGAACGTGAAAGCGAAAAAGCAAAAAATCTGTTTTTTAAAGTACTTTTTCCTGAGGTACTGGGAAAGTATTTTACAAAAGCGGAAACAAAAGCAGACGAAGCAGAAGTAGAAAAGCAGGACAATGACTGGGAAGATGCAAGATGTCCTGTAGAGTTATATGATGAAGTTGTTCTAACAACATCAGAGGACGAAACAAATGGTGCTGCAGAATTGCTACAAGCCGATCCAAATAAAGTTTTGTATTGTGTGTGTCGGCAAGAAGACGATGAGAAAACGCCAATGATAGGGTGCGACTCCGGGTTCTGCAAAATCGAATGGTACCATTTGAGTTGCCTAGGTTTAAAAACAACACCTGATAATAATCCGTGGATTTGCAAGTTTTGCAAATAAACATTTATAACTCTTTCTGTAGGTTTAACATACAGATTTTATGAAATGTAATGCTTTTTTGTGAGCTAAGTAATATGTAAGGTATTATAATAGCTATTATATTAGTATTTATTTGTTGGAATTAAATAAAAAAAATCTGGTGTGATACACTCACACAACTTCCTTTTACAGTGATCTTATAATTAGTCAAAAATTTCATTT
>CALNHX010008677.1:0-57974 GCA_940337035.1 Agriotes lineatus
GTTGTGCTTTCTATCTAGTTTGAACACTTTCCATTTTAATTAATGTCGACTTCTAATGATCAAAAGTTGTGGAATAAATAAATTACATAAGTACTATTATCCCCACTTATAGTTATTTGAAAATAAACAGGTTTTACATTTACCAAGCTGTTATTTATTTAATTACCGTTTAATAGGTAATCACCAATCATCATACTATTCACTAACAATCTACTTAATATTTGCCCCATATTGTATCGACCTAAATAAATACTAAGATATATGAGAAAATATTAATAGTTATTTAACAAACAAGCGTGTTAATGAGAGCGATTAGTAATCGAGACATTCGGCATCACTACTTTTTCAATTTTCTTCATATTTTCTTGTAGAGTTGCATTGGCAACATGACTTGAAAGAAGCTGCTTTACTTTATTACTTTTAAATGTGCTCACCTAATTCGTACGCGAGATATTGACGCAAGCCCTCCACTGAGCGACTTGCGTTTTAATTTTATTGTTACTAAAACGTCTGAATTTCATGGAGGAAAATATGTTTTTTTTAAATTTTCCTATATTACTGTGCACTATTGTATGTAATTTTACTGTTACTAAATTTATTTGCAATAATTTATCGAATATTAGCACTAACTGATTTCGCACAAGATATGAAAGCGGGTATGAATTAAATTGAAGACTAAGGTTTTGTACACGTATTCGCATATACTCACGAAAGTTCACACGTATAAGAAACAACAATACTCATTGCCCCAGAAAATCAAGTAGTTAAGTTCCAGAGTTGATTTGTTTTGGAATTACTTTATCGGTCTAATATGACCTGCTCTACGCATATTGATTTTGAATATCATATACTTACATGATCGCTAAAGGATATAAGACTGAGCCCAAAGGAAGGGATGCTTATTATTTTGTTTACCGGAAAACACCGCCATCTATAATGTATTGATGGAAAATATCACAGATTTTAGATTCACTAATAAATCTAATAATGCACATATTTCTAACAGGACATATATTTACTGGAAAAAGTACAAAGGCCTGCGACAAAACTATCAAGTGCTCTTAAATATCTCTCGTACGATCAAAAACTTAACCATCCATCGGAAACTACCAACGCTTAGTGCTCGAAGGATACGTGGAGATTTAATAGAAACTTTTAAAATACTTGGAAGTGATTACTATACATGTAAAAAACAACTTCAGTCAGTTTATGTGCGTAGTCAAAACAGTCAATTACGAGGTCACATACATAAGCTCTGCAAATGATCGTTTTGTTATACAAACCCAGAAAAAAACTTCCTGTGTCACGAGTATCAACCAATTTAAAAACAGATTGGATGGTTACTTAAATTTTAATGTGAAGTAAAACTTAAATAGAAATAAAATTTTCCTTTTCGGTGATATATACAAAGCTAATCTACTCGATAGTCGATATCATAGTAGTTTAGTATTTAAAACTGTTAGAAAGTACAAAAATATTTGGTTTTAACAGCTTTCAGCTTCCTGCCAAATCAGTGGTAAATAAATAAATAATTTAAATATTTAGACATAAATTTAGTGTTTACAATTTATCTCTGGAGGATACATTATTGTAATTTTATTTACAAATAAATTGTGCGTAGATTATTCAGATTATTTATAATTACTGGACCACAAAACGTTTATAACAGTTCCAGTTAAATTAGATATTACTCGTTGTTTAAATTTATTCTCTAACGTTTATAGCATATATTTTATATAAACGCTTTAAAAACGTCGAAATCGAATTGTTATATTATGTAGTGTAGTTAGTCACTCTATGGATGTAGCTTAGATAATTGCGCAATAATTGTCCAGATGGTTTGTTGCTGCAATTATGATTATTTTGACAGAAATGAAAAACAGAATTTGTTTTGCACTTAAAAGAAGTAATTTAAGTATGAAAATATCTTTCCATTTGTGTTAAACATATAGCAAGCTCCTTATGTGAAATAGAAAGTTCATGCAAATCCAGGAGTCATACTTAAGAGAGTGTGAAATGCCTATAAAAATAACAAATTCGTTTTAAATAATCAAAATAAATTTGAACGAAATATGTTTAATACATTAAGAGAGAGTTTTCAGCGCAGTTCATCGATAATTGAAAACTAATATTTATGTAATGGTTGGAATTAAAATGTAGAAAATGTTTTCGATTATATTAACTGAAAACTTTACAAATAATAAAAAGGAATTCATATTTAATATACGGTAATAGGTAGTTATTGTTGCTTTGTATGCAGCTCGTTCATAATCAGACCTTATTTGGACTTGTCCTCTTTATCGCTACGCTCGTTTTGCCATAAAATACACTCGTACAATAAAGTCCTACATTATGTACTTGATAGTCTTGATACATATAACTACAATAGCTACAATTAAGTTAAAATGCTTTTTTTAGGCACGTATTGTATGGTCATAAAGACACAGAACCTTAAAGGTATATTGCATTTTCACTTTCTTTTACTTCGTAATAGTAGTACCTCATCATGCATTTTTCCGAACCCTGACATTGTTGTGGAAATACCTATCCGTTTTTGTGTCTTCTCGTTTAGAAAAAATGGTCTCTCTGTGTCTTCTCTACAGCCCATATGGTTTAATTGATCGGCCTCAAAATGTATATACAGTAGAACTCGGTTATAACGAATTCCAAGGGACCGCTATATTTGTTCGTAATAACCGTTATTCGTTATACCCAAGAAGGTCATAATTTGAGCAAATTTCCAACTTCCGTATAATTTCTACTTTTTCGGAAACCGATAAAATTTTCCGTTTGACTCCCGACACTTTTCCACAACTAGAAAATGCGTAGGTACATACGGAATGTCAGTAAAGGAACGACCAAGATAGCTATTGTACTTTTAATCCTGTAAAGGGTTTTGTTAAATGCAATAGCTAAGACGTGGATATGACGCAACACTTTCGTTTTGCAGAATGCGATAACAGAACTGAGCCATAACATCGGGCGAAACCCATTATCGCTTTTCGAAGAACTGGATCCTGCAGGTAGCTGCTGGATTCTAAGAAAAACGGAGTTGCTTACAATGCCCACTATCTCGCGCTATTGTACAGAGTGCTAGAGAGAGCTAGAGAAAGTGGCCTACAAAATTTAACTGCCCACTATTTTCCTAGAAAACCTTCTTTATTATAATGTTGCCACAACAAAATACCTAATATCTTTCAGTTACATTTTATTAGGAGATGAAAAGGATCAGTTCTGAGAATGTATTCTTAAATTTTGGTTCGTTATTCCCGTGAAACGAATTCGTAATAAACATGAAATACATGCATTAAATCAAATGTAATTCAAATATACCTTCAAAATTATTCGTTATAAACGTGAATTCGCTGTAACCGTGATCGTTAAAAGCGAGTTCTACTTTGTTTTTAATATAAATTTAGTTAAAATTTGGTAACTGGAATTTGTACTTTACTCTAATTTTTTTCTGTTTCCCGAAAAATTTTATATTGTTTGATAACAATTAAATTTCATAGAACAAGATATGTTGCGTAATTATATACAACTTTTGTTCGAGATTATATGAATAACAGTTTTTCGAAAAATCGCAAAATTCAAGTTTTGAAAAATCTTTCTCCAAAACGAACAGAAATAAAAATGTTTAAAACTTGTCAAAATAGTTTTTTTGTTAGTATAGTTTTTGAAGAATCACAAATGGAAATTTTTACAAGCAGTAAAAGAAAGCTGTGTGGTGACCACACTTTATTTTTTTCATATGGAAATGCAATCTAGAGAAACTATTGCCAACCAGCATTGTCACTAGATTGCATTGTGTTGGTACATAAACTTCTGGTTATTATTTTTGCAATGAGGTTAAGTTTCATGTTAACTGGTTGACAACAGGTTTGCCCCCTTTGTAAAAGTGAAAATCGGGTCGTACAACGAAGTAGGACGGGGGCGCATGTTCTCTTCTAGTAATTTTTTTAAGTATTAATCCTTAAAACTAGCATTTTAAGGCCATACTGAATTAACAACTAAATATAAGGGACAAAAGAAGAAACCACTCTTGTAACGGCGCCTGACTGTTCCACCTGCCTCATTAATTTAATAATAAAATTACTTACCGGTTTGCAGAAGTATTCCTATTAAATCACTTTTCTACACACATTAATGTCCACTCTTACAAACAATGTTTGAAATACTCCCCTAATGTGCAACACAAGTCCAGGATCGTCTCTATATTGAAGATCTAACATTTGCAAACAAATACGATTGCTGTCGAATTCTTTGTACCGGATTAAAATCATATCAACGTTTTATTGTTCACAAAATGATCCATTTTCAATTTTATTAAACACGTACGCGTCAAAGGCATCACAAGACTGATTGTAAAATCCATTTTAAAATAGTATACTTCATCACAAAACACCTGTGGCATTTCTTCTCTTGCGATAAGAAACTCGGATTGGAACGAAGTCATGCTTGAAAATTGTGTAATAACCTCAAGTTATTTTACGTACCAGTGGCGTGTGTAACTACTATTTGCGAAACACTTTAATAAATTATTACTCGAAAATGTACCTGCCGATTTTTAAATATTTTGGGAATAGCATTACATCAGTAAAAAACAGGTTATCCAAGAAGATTGATAGTAAAATTGGAGAATACCAATGTGGTTTCAAGAAAAATAGATCGGTGGTTGACCAAATTTACAGCCTCAAGGAAATTCAAGCTGAAAGTCATACATACAAACTTAGAACATACGTGGCATTTATAGACTTTAAGCAGGCATACGACAGTGTCAACAGGTCAAAACTATTGGAAGCTTTGCAAGAACTACAAGCAGGCAGAAAGTTAATAAGGTTGGTTAAAATGACAATAGAAGGAACAGTGAACAGAGTAAGGATAGAAGGAGTGCTATCAGAAAGTTTCAAAGTCAAAAATGGGCTAAGACAAGGGGATCCATTATCTGCATTGTTATTCAACTGTGTACAGGAAAAAATACTAACTGATGCAAGGATTAACAAAACAGGACTATTGTATCACAAGAGACACCAATGTTTAGCGTTTGCTGACGATGTGACACTAATAACAAGAAGTAAAGAGGAGTTGGCAACAGTAATAAAAAATTTAGAGGAAGCTGCCCACTGGATGGGCCTGGAAATAAATGAAGATAAGACGAAATACATGATTTGGGAAGATAAAGAATTCACGAACAACAGCTATTTAGAAGTAAAAACAAACAAAGGTAAAACTTACAAATTCGAAGAAGTTCAAAGTTTTAATTATCTGGGAACAGCCGACCAATTAGCTCTTGAGTGTATGGGAAAGGAAAGTGTTGAGAAAAATATTGAGTGGGAAGCGAGTTGGCGACAGATGGGAAAGGAGAACAAATGAAGAAGTGAAGATTCTCTTCGACCATCCGACAATAATTGGAGTAATTAAGGCACAAAGGTTGAGGTGGCTGGGGCACATCTCTAGAATGCCCTTAGAACGAGTACCTCAACAAATCTTTAGAAGCAGTTTAGGAGGAGTAAGAAGAAGAGGAAGACCTAGAAAAAAGTGGTACGAGGAGGTTCAGAATGACCTACGTGAAATGGGCATTACAAACTGGAAGCGAAGTGTAGAAAATCGAAAGCAGTGGCAAACAATAGCGAACCAAGCCATGGGCCTGCTAGGCCTTTAGTGCTGGTATATATATATATTACATCAGTATAACCTATATCCGTGTTTGTTTTTTCCACGATTAATTTTGGTACACCCTGTATAACCAAAATCAATGTTTTTTCGATCCTGGCGTCTTTATTAAATTATTTGACTTAGTAACTTCATATATCTTTCTGTACCATATTACTATTACCACTGAAAATACCGTATTTCAGCACATTGGTTTAATAACTGACAATATCAGAAGTTACCGAATATATTTTATTGTAAGTTACGCTCATGCCAAAATGCAAAGTATAACAATTAAAATACATGCAATTTAAATAGTTATTTAAGTAGCCAACAGATCAACCAATTACAGGCTACTATTAAACAAAATATACATAATATATACAATACATACAGTAAGGTATTAACTAGTTGGATTGTATGGTAGTGGCAAGGCAAACAAGGAAGAATGAGCACTAGAGACGGAAAAACACCTATAACTATAGTTGACATAAATATTAGATAACTATGTTACATACTTGTAAATTAAGAAAAATAAGAAAAATTATAGGCATAATTCGTTCTGTAATTCGGGATTGAAAAAACAAAGGTATTCCTCGAGTTGTGTGAGGGTATATGAAAATGCAGCTCCGATAAAAGGGTATCACAATCTACAGCTGATCTAACTAATTTGAATATAAATATGCATGACTGCAAAACTCTTCTATTTTCTAAACTAAAGAAATTAGATAACAAACGACTTCCGGCATTGGACCGTGTCATGATTGAGATCGAAGAACTCTTCGATCTCAATCATGTCACGGTCCAATCCCGGAAGTCGTTTGTTACTTAATGACAATGGCCGTGAAAGCCTCAAAAATCATCTTAAGAAATTATACTATTTAAGCAATTCAGTATAGGGTAGATAGAGAGGATAGACCCCATGCATTTTGAAATACAAGAAGCGTAAAAAGCGTAAACATTTTTTGGACCTTTTCTATTAAATTCTTATAATTGTTGTAATATGGTGACCAAATAACACATCCATATTCATTCTACACAGTAATACTTAAAATATTCATGGAAAATAGTCATTAATTAATACCGCATTATTTATTATCACAAAATGTCTTGTATCGTGTGTTAAAAAAGAAATTGCATAAGGGGTGGCTATGGAAACTATTTTTTTTAAATAGATTGAAGCCAGATCAGCGTATTCTCGCTATACATGGCTATTTGATGAGGTATCATATTTATCAGATGGTGATTAGTGGCTTAACCCCTACTACCACTTTTTGTTTATTTTTGTTTCCACTTATTTTATTTCACTGTTGCACTGACTATTTTCGTTAATTATTCACTTTCACTTGATGATAAGTAAATATACTGTGGGAGTTTGCGTTTAAGTCTAGTGTGGATACCTCTAACTCCAGTAGTGTAAATTATTGCACTTGAGCACTCTGTTATGTTACCGAAATACTTTTTCGTTGTATTCTTGATAAAAGTTTCCATGGTTGGTATACCTGCTTCACTGTGTATTTGTAAATTCCGTATGAACCAGGGAGCATTACAAGTTATGCGCAGTACTTTATTTTGAAACCGCTGAAGTTTGTTAATTTGTGAGTTTGACGCTACTCCCCACACTTGACAAGCTTACCTATGTAATAACTGGTCTAAGAATAGATTGATAAATCAATATTCTACATTCTTGCTTAAGTGAAGATTTTCTATTAATTATTGGGAACATCATCGCAAGCCTTGTGTAACCTTGGTTAAGCTTCTTGTTGACATGGAATGCCCACGTAAGTTTCTTGTCGAGGTAAACCCCCAAGTATTTGATGTAGTGATGGGAAGTTTCGATACTTTTGCGGACTCGTTCATTCCAATCCCATTCCGCAAGTGGATCGAGTCCATCGGATTCGATCCTCGGATCGACATCGAAATTGAATGTGCATTTCAGACACCCGGGGCACAGAAGTTATTATTATTCTGTGCCCGGGGTCCTCGGTCATTCCGGACCCGGAACGAACAACGCGCGTATCTTTGTTTTGGTGAGTGGTCACGCAGTCGGCAATTCAGTATGTTTATATGTCTCAGACATCAATAGGGCACATACAAAGCCGCCAAAAGCCATAAATCATTGATAACTGATAAAAAAGCATGCAACTTCGGCCGTATCATGTGTCGCCTGTCGACGTCCAGCCTTTAAAACGAACACCATCATCATTTGCTGTTCCCCATCAACACATTGTATTGTATTCTGTATTGTAGTGATGGGATTATTTGAATGAAAAATAACCGGTTATCGAAATAACCTATGTAACTCGGTTTTCGTTCCAAGTATTCAAATGAAAAATAACCTCGTGCTGATACGTACTACCCTTTGAATATAAAACCTCTATTCAAAGGTACTACGTGCCATATCTCAGCGACCTACGCAGTGCTCGAAATTCTGAAAATATAAATACGTCATAACTCATAAACAAAGCAGGTTGTATCGAAAACACCGTTTGGTTATCGCGTAACTACCTCCTATCATAAAAAATATCAAATTCCGGGGCCCTGAAACCTGAACGCCTAAAAACTGCAAACGCATCAAGCTATAAAACAATTTTTTATTTGCTTACATCTCCAAAGTTTCAATACAAGAGGCGGCGCCTTTAACCCGCCCGATCGATAAAGATAAACGTGTACCCCTGTTATTATTGCGATTAGCAAGCAGTTCTTTCTACATTTCTTAATAAATACCACTTAATTTCCAATACATAACACATAATGTACGGTCGACGCCTAAGAAATCGGGCACTACACACTATCATGATATATTTTGCATGTATTTTTTAAGTGTATAAACTGGGTTTTTACAGTTATTATGGTTTTAATTGTTACGTCGGACTGTTTATTGTTTGTCAATTATGAAATGCCATCTCACATTAATGAAGTAACCGGAGCAAGAATACTCCAAAGACTAGAAGAACATTTTACGTGTCCCGATTTCTAAGGCGCCGACCGTACATATTATGTTTTGGTTGCTCTGCTATCTGCAAGTTACGATATCGATGCAGATGACGGTGAACCGATGTAGATGTAGATGACGAATCGAGAGCCAAAATGTATTCGAATGATTATTCAAATAATCATTCGGTTATTAATATCATTCGAATGCAAATAATTCGGTTATGAAAATTGTCCGGTTATGCCCATCACTACTGTATTGAAATGGATTGAATAACGGAATGCCAAAGGAATGAATGTCCGCGAGAATTGACGCCTCGCGACCTTTTCGGTCCTCGGAACGAATCCGGGCCGAAACTTGGACTCGATCCAAATCGATCCTTTGTATCGAATCCGACCGGATCGACACATCGCTAATTTGATGGCGCCGTCTGTAGGATTCTACTACATCTTGGTGTTGTATGACGATGTTTGGAGGTGTTACTGGCCTACGAAGGGTAAAAATCTTAGCCTCGCATATACCAACTTTGAGGTTGACGGACCATTCGCTGAATCCAGAAATTATTATGTTGTGTCTTGCAACCGTTGCGTTGCCCTAAGTATATCATAGTCTTGAGACAGTAGCACTGTGTCGTCAGCGTACATCGCTACAGTTGAATTGGTTGATTCTGGTAGATCATAAACGAATATATTGAAGAGTGTAGGGCCTAGTATAGAGCCTTGTGGGACTCCAGCACTAATAGGTTTAACTGAGTAACGGGAAGAATTGATCCTTACTGCAACTGAACGCATTGTCAGAAAATATTTGATGATGCATAGAAGATAGTGAGGAGTGTTAACTTTCAGCATTTTGTAGAGTAAAGCATGGGTCCAAACTCTATCGAACCCTTGTGCGACATCAAGAATGTGTGCTACGACATGCTGTTTATGTTCAAAGAGAGATGCGAGATAGTTGGTAAATCGTAGAGTGTTTCTTGCGAAAACCATATTGAAATGTAGGAATGATATTGTTTGTTAATAAAAATGTCGAAAGGCGATCAGAGATGTTTTGAAAAATTTGGAGATGGATTTTTATGGTTTTTCCGGGTTTTGGGAATAGCAGCACGTGAGCATGTTTCCAAGTTATTGGGAAATATGCCGTTCTTAGACAGGCGTTGAAAATAACAGTTAGAAAAGTGATGGCTTTATCAGGAAAGTTAGGAATGGGGTCGTGCCCCGGTGATTTTTTAGTTAGGAGCTTATTGATAAATGACTGTATTTCGTTAGGTGAACTAGGAACAATTAATCCGGGATTCTTTGGAAAGCTATTATCCAGTTCTGCAGAGACTTCTTGCGCAAATTCTTTATTGTCATCGGCGATTCGCGTCGTAAATGTGCATTGCAAATGTGTAGCAAAAACATCACACTTTTCTTGATCTCATGCGTATACTTCATTATTCATTTTGATTGTGGAAATCTGAGGCTGTTGTTTCAGTATTCTTTTCGTAGCTTGACACATTGTAGGATCTCGTGGTTGTAATTCCGAGATGTATTGTCTATACTCTATACTTACTATTAATTCTGTAGTTTTCCAATGCAAATTTAATGCTACGCGTAGAGCGGTTCAGTTACGTTTTAATTAAGAGGTCTCTTGCTATTAACCAGAGGCGTTTTAATCTATTTTTATTTTTCAACAATCTGGTTGCCTGTAAAACGGGAAATTGTTTCGAAGAAAGTTCGTCTAATATTTCTTTGTCTGTGTTTCTAATTATCACAGATAGATTTGAATTTTCCGGATTGCGGAAAGTATAGTAAATTAATGTAAAGTAAACACTGCCTTCCTCATAAAAATTAACATATATTGTACATACGCTACATGTTTCCGCTTATATATTAAACCATCTTCAGGCTAAAAGATAAAGCTTATAAAAATACGGGGAAAGCCCAGAGAGCATACACCTCACCTAATGTCAAAAGTGGACAGTCATAAATAAAGCTGATAATTATATGCACTCAAAAGTACGAAAATATGCGCATATATATGCATACATTTTATTGAGTATATGCACCCAAAGTTATAATATATGCACATAATATGCTCTAACTTTTTTTGAAAATCAGTAGGAGTATTCTAAATAAAGTGAAAATTTTAATTATTTTGTAAGAGTATATTTATTTCTCTAATTTTTATTCAAAGACGTCATTCATTTGACTGTTATAACTATATTAACATCGACTGCCAACACCAACTTCACGTTGTAAGCAACATAAAATGAGATTTCCCCTAACCCCACCAGACTTATTCACCCAACACTCTTGAAATGGATTTTGTGTTGGCCGATTCCTTATACACTGCTTCTATAGGAAAAATGGGTGTTGCTGGCAGTCTATGTTTATATAGTCAAAAGATTTTAACAGGGACTTCCTCTTTCCTCTGCTCATTTCGATACGCACACTGCACTCCAACGGCAGAAAGTGAAAGTATATATCTCAGTTGTACATAAAAATTTTATTAATAAATTTTATAAAATAGTAAATTTTACAAAAAAAATTCAAAAAGTTCTTCATACATTACAAATTATTGCTAAATATAACCCAATATGCTCAAAAACGTATAAATATGCGAAATATGCAAAATGAAACTTGGCTTCAACGATTTGTTTTCACATAATTAGTGTACATATGCGAAAAGTTTTGTGGGCATATCAAATATACAAAAAAATATGCATTAGCCATATAATATCAGCTTTAGTCATAAATAAGCAAACAATTAAAATTAAAACAGACACAAGACAACGTGACCGACATTATAATGAAATAAATTATTTGTTTATCTACAACGGTCAGCCAAGGTGAGAACTGTAAATACGTATCAAAGCCACAAAACCGATAAATGGAATAAGTTAAGCAATTAATCAAATTTTAGATAGAGGAATATATAATTGCTGCTGTTTACAAACTCCGTGACCTCATTGAGGCAACGATCGTTTAACTGGGAGACAATTTCGAAGATTTCGTAAAAAATTAAATTATTGCACTTAGGGCAGACGTGAAGAATTTTAACATTGGAGCCCCGGTCAAATTTATGATTATTCTAAATAATTAAAGAGTGGCAAAAGCCGATTTATTATAGTCAAGATGATGAATGTAATTTGGTTTTATTAAAGAAATGTGTTCAGACACGCGCTTTTTGAAGGATCTCCCGGTTTGGCCCACATAAAAAGAGGCGCATGAACCACAATTTAAAAGATAGATACCTGATTTGTTAAGGAGGGGGATAGGATCTTTGTTATGGACTAGGATAGTATTAAGGGAAAAGGGTGAGGAAAAGGAAATTGTAATATTGAAGCGTTTAAAAATGATTTTTATCTACTTTGCGTTCGTACTGAGGCTATTACGATACGCGTTTGCGTATCGTAATAGACACAAAGCGATGCTATAATAAAAATAGTAAAAATTTTCATTTTTTTGCTTAAAAAGGTGGCAAAGTAGATAAAATACTGTATGATACCTCGTTTATAAGGAATTTTGTAGCACTTACTCCTTTAGGGCACTCCTCGCTTCGCTCGTGGTACCCTAAATCCGTGCGTGCTACAATATGCTTCTTATAAAACTCGTATCATAATATACTATTAGAGAATTGACAAAAGGGGAAATGTAACGTAGGTAGTGAACGAAACGTGGTGAGCTCACTTTTGGTGTCGGAAGATGTAGTAGATAACAAGTATAGTGCCTAGGTGATTTTATTTTTATTATCGTCATAATGCATGTAATAAATAATTTACTGAATGTTAAAATGGGCATACACACGATCGGACATGCCTTCGCTCCTACCTGAAAGCATGGGAGCTCGCGAGTAAGTGCGAACGTGTGTATGTTGAACTGATGGCGCGTTCAGGCCAGTGGCGCGATGTGAAACGAATCTGGCGATTCTTGATTTTTGAAGGCCCACGCAGGCAAGTTTCAACGTGTGTATACTTGTCGCGCGCCAAGCCTTCAGTTTCAAATAAGCATTAACATTGTTTGTGTAGAGGAAAACTATTTTTTAATAAAAATGACTACGCAAAGAGAAAAATCAATACTAACAGAATTTATAGAATTATATAGGCACAATACCTGTTTGTGGAAAATAAAATCTAAAGAATACATAGACAAAAATAAAAAAGATGCTGCCTATAAAGTTTTATTAAAAAAATTAAAAGAACTCCATCCAGATGCCGTGGCAGAAGATGTTAAAAAGAAAATCAATTCGTTAAGAAGCTGCTTTCGTAAAGAATACAAAAAAGCAACAAATTCTGTGAAAACGGGTACTGGAACAGAAGATATTTATCAACCCCAACTTTGGTATTTTGAGTTATTAATGTTTTTAAAAGACCACGAAATACCTAAACCCAGTGTAGGTATGAGTAACCCAGACTTTTTGGAAGAATTTTCTCAGGTGAGTTTCTATAATTAATTAATACATTATAAATACATTTAAAATAATAAACAAAGAATTGGTCGGTTTCATTTTTATTAAATAGTCATTTGTTATTTTATAGGATGGAGGTCAAGAAGATAACGAATCCGCAATCAATGTCGAAATAAATAGTGTAGACAGCATTATTAGTAATGTGCAAAGTCCAGAATTACCAGCGACTCCATCTACCTCATCGTCAAGCAAACGAACAGGCCGCAAAAAAATAAAACCATCCACTGACTCTATTTTGGAACTTGTGTCACAGAAACTCGATTCTGCGAAAGAAGACCAGCATGGCATTTTTGCAAAAAATGTTGCCGAAAAATTAAGATATGTAGATCCAACAATGAGGATTATTTCTGAAAAATTAATCAATGAAGTCTTGTTTGAAGCACAAATGGGGTCTTTAAATAGACGTATATATATTTGTATCCCACCACTCGACAATTATTCAAACAGAGGTTCTTATAACGAGTCATACATAAGTCAACCAACTTACCACCAGTCAGTAGAAATCGCAAAAAACCTCTCAAACCCTAATGAACCCAGCTACCCCCCAGCGCCGGGAATTGCAAATTCAGAAGGAACAGCCAATTCCATTTGTCAATATTTTGCATCTTACCGATGAACAAAATAAATTATGTTTCTTCATATCAATCATTAAGAATGGATATTTATTTAAAATTATAAAAGTTATTTTTTTAGTTGATAGTTTTTAGTGTAGTATAATGATTATCATTATTATTTTGTTTTTTGCTGTTAGTGCAGTTATTCCAATTTTTATTTGGGATTACCTATAGATAATTGTATTTAGAGAAGTTACCATTTATTTTCGATTATTTTAAATTTGTGTTTTTGTTATTATCCTGCAAAGAGAAATAAAAAAAACTTTGCTAAACTAATGTTCTTTATTAATTTATAATATTGTACATTTATGAAAGTTGTTTTAAATACTGAATTTATGAAAAGATATCTCAGATTCCAATGTAAACACTGAAATAGTTATCTCTATTTTTTAATATTAATGTTTAATTTCAAAGCCTAGTAAATACTATGATATACTTATATGCGATGATCTTGCCAGGGCACTTTACCCTCTTCATTCAAATACTTTAAAAATGACTCCCTGACTTCTTTCGCTTGTTGGTTTGCATGGCGATTATGTCCCCGTTGCAAGTTTGTCAAAAAAGTTGCTGTACAATTAACTCCATCGGTATTATTTACGTTTTCTTGTGTACTTGATGATAAGGTATAGGACTCACCACACTTACGACGTAAATAGTTGTGCAATATACAACACGCTAATACTGCCAACTCTATGGTTTTTTCATTCATGTTTATTTGTGTATGCAGTAGCCGAAAACGAGCTGCTAGAATACCAAAGACAATTTCGACTACGTTTCTAGCTCGAGACAAACGGTAATTAAAAATTTTTTTTGAGTAGTCAAGTTCTTTGACGTTATAGGGTTTCATAAAATTTTCTCGCAATGAAAAGGCTTCATCACCAACAAACACGAATGGTAATTTTCTTTTTTTAGGGCCAATTTCTTTAGAATCTGGTATATTTAAAGAGTTATCCATTAGTTTGCTGTAAAAATCGGTATTTTCCAAGACACCACCATCTGAAACACGACCATTCGTTCCCACATCAACGAGTATAAACTCATAATTGGCGTTAACAATTGCCATTAGAACAATGCTAAAGAATCCTTTATAATTGTAATAATATGAGCCGCTATTTGGTGGTCGTACAATACTAATATGCTTGCCGTCGACGGCACCCAGACAATTGGGAAAATTCCATTTCTCTTCAAAACCGTTAGCTATTTTCTCCCATTCGTTTTCTGTTGTTGGAAACTGCAAAAAGTGAAAAACTATACATAAGCATGTAGGAGTAGATAATAGATTACCGTTAGTCTTACTTTTGCAAACTCCTTCCAAAGTACTGTGCATATTGCTTTACACGTTTCTGGAATAATTTTTCCTAGAGCTTGGGGAGATATTACGGCACTGTACTTTAAATCCTGTAAACTGCGTCCAGTTGCCAGCCATCTTAACGTGGATGATAATCTTTCGTGTGGACTTATAGATTGTCGCATCACAGTATCGTCCATTTCGATGTATGGTGATACCAAATCTAATAGTTCCATGTACACTTCTTCGGGCATTCGCATATAATTTCTATAATCATCTGGTTCTAATTGTAGCTCTTTTAATAAATTTACGTGTGTATATTTGTTCCTCTTCCGTAACCATGTCTTTACCCACTTTCTTTTATTACACTTTTTTGTTCTAATAACACTTTCTTCATTAACGACACATGCAATTGCTGTGCTAATTAAACACAAATCTTTCATATTCAATGACATAATGATGTTTTAATTAGCGTGGTTCATTCTAAACTGACGGTACGAGGTCTACATGAACTCGTGCGTGTGTATGCAAAAGTCATCATCGTACTTACTCGCAGACTTGCCTCTTCAGGTAGGCGCGAAGGCATGCCCAACCGTGTGTATGCCCATTTATGGTAATATAACAGATTATAAATAATTCTGTGAATTGAACGTGTAAAAAAATAATATTTAGTGAGCAGACGATTATCATCGGCATCCGTTAAGTTAATTCTTAATTGGGATCCATGGTGCGCTGTTGTAAACTCTTTTTTAACTACGATATCTGAAATTATCATTTGGTAATTGTTGGCACCTTGCAAAAATATTGGCGGTGCCTTGCTAGTCGCGGTTAATGTATTTGCCGTATCTACCATGTCATTTGCTGGGTCAATTTGCGCGGAGAGATAATATTTATTTTGGCTTAAAAGTTCTGCATTGTCGAATGAGTACTTTTTGCTTTGATTCTCCGAAGGTGGAGAGGTGATAGGCCGTTTATTTTGGTTTGTTTTATCTTGGATGGTAATTGCACCGCCTTCCATTGGCGTATCTTCTTTATTGGTATTACTTGTGTATAAAAGTTTCGGGTTTCTGAGGTAATTGTAGTGATGTAAAAAAACGCGTTTTTTTAAAATCAAATAAAAAACCTAGAAAAAAACAGAAAAAAACGGTTTTTTTTGTTTTTTATTTATTTTTGTAATTGGCGGCATGTTTTGGTAGGTACCCACCCCTATTGGAAGTTGCTTTAAGCTGGACCCAGCTCTGAAATTGTCGACCTGATCGACGAATCAAGTTACGTTAGCGATTCATCAGACAGTGACATGGGCGACGTAAACTGCATGGATACTGACTCCGAGTCAGTTGAGGAGTCAGCAATGTCTGTTAGAGAGTAATTTCTGCATTATTATAATTTCTACAGGGCGTTAGGGAAGTCGACGGAAAAATTTCTAGGGGTGAACCCTTGTCCCAAAATATGATGATTTAACTCAACTTACCTATATACAAAGTTGCTTAGTTTAGCCGCTAGAGGGCTTTAAAAATTAGTAATAATAGTAATGGTGAGGCACTAACACCCCATGAAGGAGCTTGGCCTGCAAGGCGGAAGGTCAGAGCTTCCATATTCTCGCTCTCACGCCCGGCTGTCGCGTGTTAAATTTATGACACGTGGTGATGTGGTGAGCATCACGCATTAGACAACCGCATTATTACCCATTATTCCTTCGAACGCAGGTCCCCAATTATTTAAAGCGACTAGCTTTTTTAAATGTTTTAACCCCCTGTATAATCACTACCAATTTTTTTTCTGGACAGTTACTTTAATTTAGAAGCTATCCACTCTCTTAAAAAATTTTAGTTGGGTAAACGGTTTAGCCACAAAAAAATATTTTCTAAATCTCTACAAAAGCCTAGTGCTAAGTTAAAATTACTGATTCAGCCTTGTAGGGATTTAGAAAATATTTTTTGTGGCTAAACCGTTTACCCAACTAAATTTTTTTAAGAGAGGAAATAGCTTATAAATCAAAGTAACTATCCATAAAAAAACATTAGGTGGATAATTAATTGTGACAAAGTTTTTAAACACCCTGTAATTTTTGAAATTAGGGTTTATGCCACAAAATGCTTAAGTTTACTGGTAAAATCGCATGGCCAAAAAATGAATAAAATCCATCAACGATTTTTCGACTTAGAATTAGAAAAGCTAATCATCTTTAAAGCCCTCTAGCGGCTAAACTAAGCAACTTTGTATATAGGTAAGTTGAGTTAAATCATCATATTTTGGGCCAAGGATTCACCCCTAGAAATTTTTCAGTCGACTTCCCTAACACCCTCTATATCCACTTTGGCTATGTTTCTATTTTTCTTTAGAAATATTTGCTTTTTTTGGTTATTATAAATTCTATAATTCACTTTACCTACGAAATGTATTATTTTTATTTAAAAATATCTGTTTTTTGTTTTTCCAAACAAATTACTTGTTGTTATTCACTACACTTTAATTCTGAAAAAAAAAACGCATTTAAATAAAAAACCAGACCGCTTGGTTTTTTTACAAAAAAAACAGGTTTTTTAAAAAAAACGGACGGTTTTTTTTAGGTTGCATCACTATATGAGTATCATAACTGCCGCAGATGTTGTTTTGAAATCCGAGCTCGTAGAGAGAGGATTTTAAAACATCTCAGGCTGTTATGATTCATAACATCCGTGGTTTGTTCAATAGTTTATCGGTTGTAGTATGGTAATGGTTGCCATATAAAGTAAAGGACTATTACCGTACAGATACAGTTATAACTTAGTTACCAGCCTATTTTTGTATATGTAAACAAAAGTTTAATATCCTGAAGCCGATAATAGATATTTATGTATTTAGTGTGTAAAGAAAGCCATTTTGGTATGAGGATGCGAGTTTCGTGCCGAGCGGTAGCGAGGCGCGAAAAAGCAACCGAATACCAAAATGGCTCTTTACACTCGAAATACATACAAAATTTTTTCTACGGTCCTAAATAAATGACAAAATTATTGAATAATTGCAATTTCGATTCACACCATTTGATGAAGTCGGCGTCGTTCATAAAGGCCGCCCGATTTGGCCGGCAACAACTCATTGGTTGCTATCTGGGCCTCTTCAAATACTTCAGGCGGGGTGCAATTATCTTCAGATTCCATCTTCAACTTCACAAAAACTCTCAAACTCAATAAAACTGTTGCGTGATGACGGACGCGCCGTGATGCAATTGTCAATAATTTTAGTCAGTTCCAGAAAAATGACGAATTACAATTATAATCAGGTTAGCCATGGCGATGCGTAAAGTAAAATGAAGTGACGCGATTATTTCATTAAGACATTGTTTACGTGGTTGCGATGTTAAAATGGTTGCTAGGGAAAAAATGTGTGAATCGCTAACTTTTCGCATTGACAGTGAGCTTTTAATAGTCAGTTTTAGAGGTGACCGTAGAAAAAATAAATTTACTGAAAAGTAGTAAACTACTGCGATCAAAAATAGAAAAATAAGGGTACTTTATTCTTGAGCCATTTTCGTATTTCTGAATCTTCCCCGTATACAAAAGAAGATATTTAAATGTTGGCTAGTGATTGTTTAGATTGAGAAGATGCAGAGACACTTTTCCATGTGTCTAAATATATGACGTGATTAAGTCTGTCAATCAAACGGTCGGTATTGTAACAACGCAATGGCTGATATTTTGTTTATCCGCAAACGTCACAAAAGTGACAACTTATGTGTCTTTATTGACAAGGTAAAAGTGTCACTTTATCTGCCTAAGCAGATAAAATAGCAACTTTTTCGTACTTTATCTGCCTAAGCACACAAAATCGTTGCTCTCTTTCTTTCTTTCTATGTTTGTTCGCTATCTCCTCCGAAGATACTGGACCGATGAAATTGTATGATGGCTTAAAATTTTGCTAATTTTTAGACTTAGACGTTAGGCCGTTTTTTATTTTCAAAAAGAGTACTAAAAAGTTTTTAATTTAAATAAATCCTTTAGGCAGAGCGGAGCATCTGTCGCCGTGGGTTATGGTGTGACAGCTGCTGTGGCCGTGTGCTATTAGCTCGGGTGATTCAGTATGTTCATATATCATTACAGTAGCGCGTTATTTGAACAAGAGAGGTTGGCGCAGGGGTACAGTGCCCGCATGTCACGCGGGTAGTGTGGGTTCGATTCCCGGCCGATGCATCATTTTTTTTTAAATTTATGTTAATGAAATTTATCTGAATACGTTTGCGGATAAAATAGTATATGTTATTCGGAGTATTCACTAACGTTCGGATAAATAAACTTCAGCTTCGCCACATAAAGTATCACTTTTACTCCTAATAACATAATCTACTATTATTGGTATACTAGCAGTCCAGTGAGACAAATGTCTCATTTAATAAAACAAAAAAGACCGTTTTGCAAATAGAACGCCTATTCACCACACGTACGTATATGACGTCATTGTTGGTAGCAAACTACCAGTCGCATTCTCCTTGATAAAATTTGCCTAGAATCTAACCTAAAAAGTTGGATTAGGATAATTAAGATAATAATTAGTGTTAGAGACTGAAATTCGGTTCCTGACCTGACATGACCATTACAAACATATAATTTTAATAACTTTTTTCTCTATCTCTTACGGTTTGGCTGCTGAAACAGCGTCCCGGACGGACAAGTCTATTATATATATGGATTCTAAATGACACAAGCCAAAATTCCGAATTTTGTTATAAGGTAGTAAAAATGAATAAATCAGCCCCACATGATATATAGTGATTGCGAAAAAGTTGGAATCCAATGGGAAAAAAATGTATTTAGAGTTTTTTGGAAAATTAAAACTAGCGACCGGAGGTGGTTGAAAAGCATTACAATTGGGCCAAACAACCATTGTCACGTGACATCCGTTATCTGTCAAATTTATAATTTTTTGGGAAAGAATGCAATACTAGCCAAGTTAGAAAATAAAATACCAAAAAAAAATGTTTTAAATGTGATTTTCTATCGAAATACAAAATTTGAAAAATAATCCTAAATTGAATTTAAAAAATCTCGTCATTTAGACAACCGTAAAAGAACATTTACAGGATTTTTATAAAAGTAATTCATTAATAGGGGTAAATTAAAGTCTTTGCAAGCCAGTGAAATAGATATTAATTATCATTGAATAGTACATAGTTTGTATACCAAGGCATTGAAGTTTTAACTTTTTATCACGAATGTAGATTTAGTTGCAGAGGCCCGTAGGGCCAAGGCAAAAACCACTTGATGGATAAAAAGAAACTTCAGCGCCGAGGGGTACATGATACTGTTTTTAAACCCAGAAATCGCGAAATTACATTTTAACCAACTTTCGTAGGTCATATGTTGACGTCGGTTGACGTTTACCTATCGCCCCGCCACCTACAAAAAGTCTTAAAACAATGGATTACTTCACTGCCTATTTTTCGTATTTTAATGATTTAAAAAAAATAGTTTTTCTGAACAGCACGTTGATTGATAAACGTAATAATAAATAAAAATATTCAACATTTTCTATTGTTTTCCAATTATACATTTTCAAATTTTTCACCTAAAAAATTTTGAATTTTAAAATTAGGTTTTGGTATGTGATGTTTTGATAAATATAATAAAAATTAAAAATATAGTTCTTGTGAAAGCTAAAGAAAAAGTTGTTTCCTGACCTTGAGATTGTTCAGTTAGCTAAAGCTAACACACTCTAAAAAATCGCATTGAAATGTTTCTTAATTTCCGAATAATAGCACCTCTTAGAAGTCTTAGATTTTGAAAATTTCGAAAACAGCCATTGTTTAACTAACTAAATCCACTCGATGTATCTGATGGGGACTAAATAGGTTTTCAGACAAGCACAAATTATTTCCGTATATATATTTTTTTGAAAAATTAAAATGAAACGTTTTCCTATTTGATACCGACTTTTTGGCGGTCACTGTATATCAGTCGAATGTGAAAATACTTCTCTTTCTCATGATACCTCAGCTAACTATGAGTCCCGTATAAAAAATACAACTTTATGGCATAACTTGAAATTCCAAACTTTTTTTGAAAAACTGGGTCTTGCCAAAAAAGTGCATAATTGTATATTATGATACGAGTTTTATAAGAAGCATTTTGTAGAACGCACGAGTTAGTAGGAGTAAGTACGATAAAATGCATTATAAACGAGGTAACATACAGTATTTTATCTACTTTTCCACTTTTTTAAACAAAAATTACTCTGTTTTTTTTAAGGTGAGCGGATGGCCCTGCGAGCAAATGCTCGCCTCTCAGGCGGCTGGCCCGGGTTCGAATCCCGGCTGACTCTAGTAGGATTTTAAATATCGTACGCTCCCCGGATACCACGCTAACACCTGTGGTAGTCGTTAACCCCTAAACAATGGAACTCTTCCTCACTTTCAACGGGAAAGGCTAGCCACCTACCCGACTTAATGGTAAAGGGGGCTCACAGAACCACTTTGTGGTTAAAACAGGCCACTGACCTTTATCTATTTTCATAGGTAATCGAGGTATAGTCGGAAAGCGAAAAGTCGAAAAATCGAACTTTCGGTTATAATTCGAAAACAAACGACGGTAGCCAATTTTGGTTTGCACCATTAAGCTTTTCTCGAAAAAAGTGATCGAGAATGAGTATGAAAACATCAAAATTTGCCCACCCAGTATTTCAACCACTGCTTCGTTCCACACCTTGGCTGGCCTTCCCCTAGGTTGTTTCGCTCCCATATCTTTACAATCTGCCTTGCCTTCTCCATCCTGTTGATGTGACCCCATCAGCTAAGTCTTCCCTCTTCAATTTTATCTTGCATGGAGACTAATTCTATCCCTTATAACACCATCTACAGTTCTTAAGTACTTTATCTCCATGGCTTGAATTTTGCTTTTGAGCCTGTTCGGAAGTATCCAGGTCTCGCTCCCGTATAATAATGTTGGGGTGTACACCGCTTTGAGTATCGCCAACTTTGTTTCTTTGGACGCTTCTCTTTTGTTGATAAAGCCTCACTGTTACAGTTTCACTGTCGCTTCTATTCTGTTATCTACATCGTTTTCGTAGTCTCCGCTGCTATTAATCACAGTGCCCAAGTAGTTGAAGGAGTTCACTTTTGTTATCTGCACGTAATCTAGTTTTATGTACGAGTATGTACCTATTTTCTCTTTTGCAACAATTAGGATCTTTATTTTCTTTGTGTTTATTTTCATTCACACAATTCACAATTTTCATTCAACACAACATCGCCAGAAAACGCACATTCTGATATTTCTACCGGTTGCATATTTTTGTAGCTTATCTGGATCTTTTTCATTCTTGGTCTGCATTCTTTTATGATATCGCCCACTTTTAAAAAGTAATTAATTACTAATTACCAATTACCGCCCAATGTAGTAATTTAATTACCAGAGATTCAATTACTCACAGGAAATAGTAATTCAATTACCAATTACTTAGTAATTGTAATTGTACATCAATTACTCTTTCAATTACTTTCAATAAAAATTATTGTCATAGTTGTATTTAGTAGAGTTTTCTTGCAAGTTGCCACTATCATTAGTGTCGTGTCGATTCGTAATCGTTATCTAAAGATGCTTAATTTTTATGTTTTGTTAACTATAGTAACCTAATACTTTATCACTCTTGAAGGTTTTTTGATAATTAAATCTTCTAGCTACATGCACCGTTCACCAAAACCAAAAGTTTTTAGTTTGTTTTGAAGCAAGATGTAAGTAAATAAATAAATTCGAGGATAACAATTATACAGGGTGTCCCAAAGAAATGGGACACCGATTTACTTTAGTACAAAGTCCCTTCAGTAAGAAGGTATAGGGACTTGGAAGTTCAAATCTATATATTTTTTTAAATTAGTTTCCACATAAGTTATCACTAAAGTTGAGCTTTTTATCACGATTGTGTATTTAGTTGCCGAGGCCCGAAGGGCCAAAGCAAATAAACAACACAAGGATTGAAATGGAACTTCCAGTGCCCAGGGGTACATTGGTTTTTTTAAATCGAGAAATCGCGAAGTTACAACATTTTAACCAACTTTTATAGGTTACGTTGACGTCGGTTGACGTTTACCTATCGCCCAGCCGCCTACAAAAAATTGTAAAACAATGGATTACTTTACTGCCGATTTCTCGTATTTTATTTGACGATTTCGACGTTCTTCACTGCCAATAAAAAAAAATCGAATATGAAGAAATGTCGAATTTAATTTTGGCTAGATTTTGTAATGATATTAGAAAAAATAGCACGCTGAATATGTTATAAAAGTGATTTTTCCATGTTCGTGATAAATTAATCCACTCCCTTTGCATCACTTGCTCGTAAATTAAACGTTGAAAACCGTTCATTTTTCTTATCTTGTAGAACAATCTATTATTAAATACGCTTAACATGAGGCTGAATGACGAAAATATGTAACTCACCTAAGTATACAGGGTGGAGCATTGGATTTCTTAAGTGTTTGACAGCAAATTTCTATTTAGATTTTGTAGAAGAACGATCCAATTGGCGCAACTTGAGCATTTTTTGTTGGCTCTGTTCGAAAATTATTTTTTTTACCCCTTTATACGAAAGTGACATTTTCTGTCGCCTGTTAGGGGTATGGGGAAAATATACGTTTGGGTTCCTGGTTGGTTTCCAATGGCATTGTTATTAGAGACGGGAGACAATGTGATTATGATTAATAATAAATCAACTAGCCTCCTGGTTTTCATATTTAAATATTTTTGAATGCAGCTGATTATAAGAGATAGTCTCATCATAAAATGTAAAAGTGTTGTATGTATAACTCTGGACTAAAACGTCATTTCATCCCTTGCATGATTACAATAAACTGTTCTCACAAACTCTGAAGAACTAAACTACATCTGCGGGAGGGAATGATACATTTTCCTCCCAGTAATACAAATAGTTATTAAAAATGTATTAGGTAACTTTTGAAATTTTAAAACAATATATCAATGTGATGTTGATCAGGGACCGTTGAAAGTTGACAGATGACTGATAAACCTAGTTGAAAACGGCTGATTGAAATAGGAATCCGTACTTTAGATACAAAAACAAAAGACATTAATTTGCTCAAGCACGTAACAATGAATTACATAAAGGTTGAATATGGCAATTTTTAGAATTTTCAATCGAGATATCAGCGTATAATATAAACTTATGACAACAACAACAGTGATTATGTTAATGAATTCTAAAGCTTGCTGTTGCCAATACTTTTATATTCTATGGCCAACCCTTAGGTAATTTCTTTTTGAACTCACCGAATAAGAAAATTACTGTGAACGCTCGACAATTAAATTGCTCAGGTTGCTTTCATATGTTTACTTCAAATTTAAAAATGTTATTAACATTTTTAATAATACCTATTGATTTTAAGTTTAGGACAATAAAATATCTGAAATTACGTAAATTGGGTCACTATACACTGTTCTTTTAAAAAACTAAATGGAGTTTTGTGTAAAATCATTAAGAAGCCAATATTTGAATGTCTCGTAATTATCAAGGGGGTTTTTAATAATTATCGAAGCTTACATGCTGCAGCAGTCCATAAAAATTATGCACTAGTGCCAGTATACAAAGCAGCATATGAGCATTACAAGGCAAGAAAGCGACAAGAATGGATAATTTACAAAATGTTCAATGCAAAAATGCGGTAAACTTATGCGGCGGCGTTTTAAAATTACCATACGCCATAATGCATTTTTGAGTCAACCAGACATAGGATTTTGCAATTATTTTATATATGTGTTTTTTGCTGTTTAAATGTTATTATCGGATTTTGACCGTTGAATTCAATTCTTCACTCAAAAACGTAATTTTCTGGACTTAAGGTCTGTTGCACTTGCACGGATCGTTTAAAACAAGCAAATTGAAATGAATAAATAATCATTATGAACCAATATCGTCTAATGAAGCTATTTAAAATTATTATTTTACCGTAGGTATTGTAATCTGTAATGTACTTACCGCAAATATTCTTATAGCGTCTTACTCTTAGCGTCTCTCACAATAAATATTAGTGTCATTATTACAAGCTACAGATACACGCACTAATGCTCGTGGACTCGTCATACAAAATGCAGAAGTTGCTGTTATTCGACTCGTTAGAGGAAATAATAAATTAGGGTTATATTGCGCGGGGAAACCCTGCGGTATTATCATTCGGGAAGACCTAACAAAAACTAGACTTACTTTGTTGCAAGAAGCTATCAAAAAATTCGGCTCCACTAATGTATGGTCGTCTGATGGAAGAATTGTAATAAAAAACAACAGAAAAAAGCATACTATCACAACGCTTGATGAATTAAACCGAATCTAATATTCTACTTTATACGTACACATGCATATCGGTCAGACAATGTCCAATTGCAGTCTACAATTTAATTGTGTATTTAATTTCATTTTTGAGTATTTACAATTATTTGTTTTTTCGTAATTTGGTTTTTCAGTCGTTTTGTTATGTCATGCGCTTGTTAGATGATGATCGGATGCGTACTTTTGAATAGATTTAACATGATATCATGAAAATTGCACATTTAAATGTTTATTCATTGACAAGAAATTTCAATTTGTTTAAAAACCATAATTCTTGATTACAACTATGACGTCGGAGCAGTGTTAGAAACTTGGTTGAGCAGTTCGATTTCGGATGAAACCGTATCTATTCCAGGATATGATTTCATTAGAAAAGATCGTCCAAGTCGTGGTGGTGGAGTAGGCATCTACCTAAGAAAAACAGGTATGAAATATAAAATTATTGAAACCGATTCTAATATTGTGCAACTTTGGATTACTGTAAATTCAAATAGCAGTAGTTTTGCTTTTTGGTGTAAATTTATCGTCAGCCTCAATCAAATTTATTGCATTTTCTTGATAATTTTGAAAGCAGTTTTGTCTTCGTGCTACTTGTTGAAGATAAAGTAATATGTACTGGTGACTTTAATGTTGATTTATTAGACTGCGAAAGTCCAGGATCCCGCTCATTTGCAATCATATCTGAACGGCCGTGGTTTTTGAACAGCTTGTGAAAACTCCAACTCGTATCACATCTAATACATTCTCTCTTTTAGATTTGATCATTACAAATGTTCCCGAATTAATTGATAAAATCGAAACAATAAGCATGCACGAGATTTCTGACCACGAACTAGTGCAATGTATCGTCAATATTGTTAGTGCAAAGGTCAACCCTGTGATCAGAACCTATAGAAATTTTAGAAATTTTAATTCTCAACAATTTTATGATCAATTAAGGTCTATACCTTGGAAAAACATTTATGATCTGGATAATATAGACGACAAAATCGAATTCTTTAATGATAACCTTCAAACGCTTCTTGATTTACATGCGCCTTTCGTAACATCCAGATTCACTAAAACACCTGCACCTTGGCTTAATGACGATATACGATTATGAATTTCCCTTTGTGATCATGCTCTTAATCGTTATAAGTTATCAAAAAATTCCAGTCATTTTGTGTATTACAAACAGCTGCGTAACCTTGTTACAGCTGCTGTTAGAAAAGCAAAAAAGACCACCTAAGTCAAAAATTTTCAAACAAAATACCATGAGGAATATTTTTGGAAGGATTTATCAAATTTCGACATAACACAAAAACAAAAAAGCATAAAAATCGACTTCCTTCAAATTTAGCAGATGCTGAGCAAATTAATCGTTTTTTTCATTAACTCAGCTCCCAGTGTAGCTTTCTCAAAATGAAATTGCTGACACAGCCAATTACTATCGCAATAATATTCAAGCAAAAGTAAATCACATGCTTAAATTACAAACCTATAGATCAAGGCTCTTGTGATGAAATATATAACTTCCATCAAATCAGTCTATTGGTTGTGATGGCATTGGAATATTTGTACTGAATGCTTGCTTACCATTTTTACTAGTGATGGGACTATTCGAATGCAAATTACTACAGTATTCGATTCTTGCAAGATCTCGAATGCATTCGATTCTTTTGAGTGTATTCGAATGCTTCGAATCGAATACTTAATCGGTGTTTGTAAATCCCGCCGGCGTGATCTCGATTCGATCCGAATGCTGAATTCGGCGTGATCTCGATTCTTATCCGATTCGCACTCGAATCGTTTCAGTTTTAGCTAGCACAGCTCTGCGTATCATAGGAGTTGAAAGAATGCCCGCCGCGGCAAACTCGCTCCGAAAGCAACTATATAAATGCACAGAGAACTGCCCGTTGCCATTCCGAAAGTTTCGACTTTAGATAGACATTACATATAATAAGTATTTTGATTTCCATAGAAGGCAGGAGGAATGGAATCAACTCTCAAGAAGCCGTTTTTTATGCAGGTCTCACTTGAATAGTTGTTGCTGAAGTGTTTCTAGTTAAATATAGACTACAGAATTAAATATAAATTAAAATATTACCACACAGACTGAAGATTGCACACTCAAACGATATAATACCACCAAAATCATAAAAGCAACTAAATCTACTAAAAATTTAAACAGATACATCGAAGGGAAAGAGAAACAAACGCTGGGGTCGTCTTAATAATTTATTTTAAATAAATACATATAGACCGTAACAACAATAAAAACAACTATTTTATAAACTGTCCTTTTCTCATATTCATTTTCGGTACTATAAATTTAACATATAAGTATTTCAAAACAAATATACGTTATTAATAGAGGTAAGCTGAACCTCCTGCAATCAAAAGAATTTTTTATTTTTGCTTCGTGCTCGTACAGCGTCTCGTTTTCTCTGGTGTTGCATGTCGCCCAGCCGAGGTCACACGTCGCCACTGCCCCAGTACGAGAGCTAGCACACAACTCGAATCTGAATTCGAGTCCGATTTTGCATTCGAATTGCTTGCATTCGATTCTCAAAAACAATTCGATTCTCAAAAGTATTCGAATGCGATGAATGCGATTCTGAAAAAGTATTTGATTCTGCCCATCACTAATTTTTACTCCCAATAATCACACACATTATAAATTACTGCATAACATTTTCAGTTTTTTTCCAAGTGTTGGAAAAAGGCTGATGTTATACCTTATTCCAAGGCGACTACACCGTCTACGTTCAAGACCTACGGCCTATCAGCATATTACCTGCCCTGTTCTAAGGTCTTGGAAAAAGCAGTTGCAGCGCAGCTTAGACACCATCTTGACAAAAATAAAATTCTTCCTGAAAATCAATCAGGTTTTAGGACAGGTCACAGCTGTGCTTCGACACTCGCAAGCGTTGTTGATGATGTACTACGAGCTATGGACTGTAACACAATTGACTTTATTGGTACTGCTTGACTTTTTCCAAGGCTTCGATACTATTGATCATGATATATTGTTGGGAATTTTGCCATTATATAGGTCTTGAGAACAGCGCTGTGAAATTCTTTGAGAACTATTTGTGTGACAGATTTCAGAGAGTAACTGGTAACAGATTGTAAGTCTACGTTTTTAAGCGTTGAGAGTGGAGTACCCCAAGGATCGATATTAGGCCCAATTTTATTTATTATTTATACTTCGACTTTCTTTCAATGTGTAAAATATTGTAACTATCACTCATATGCTGACGATACACAAATATACACTTCTTTTAATTCTAGTGACCAAGTTAACGCATATTCCTTCTTGAACCAAGATTTAGATAAATTATATCAGATATCTAAACAGCATTGCCTGCAACTTAATCCCAAACAATCTAACGCTATTTTGTTCGGTAATAAAAACGAACGATTAAAAATCGTTTCTGATTTCAAGGTATCGATTAATGGAGTTTCTCTGGAATATAAAGAATCTGTGCGCAATCTAGGCCTTCAGAATAGATGATAAGATTACGTTTTAAAGACCATATTAGCAATTGCCTTCAAAAAGCTTACTGTAAAAAATTAAGGACGTTGTTTAACAACAGAGATATATTGAGCACTAAGATGAAGATATGCTTATGTAACGCACTTGTACTTTCGCAGTTTGACTTCTGTGATACAGTATACGGTTCTTGTATAGATTACGTTGACACTAAGCGAATTCAGAAACTGCAAAATTCATGTTTGCGTATGATTTATGGCATACGCAAGTATGAAAGAATTTCGCATAAGCTACAGAGTGCTCAATGGCTCAATATGAAGAACCGGAGGTACTTACACGCTGCTTGCTTTTATCGTAAAATAATATTAACTGCATCCCCACCATATTTACATAGAAAGTTAGCCTATCGTACGGAAATACACAATCTGAACTTGCGCCACCGAGGTCTTCTGACAGTGCCATTTCATTATAAACATATTTTTACCCGTTCTTTTTCGTATTGCATAGTAAAATGTTTTAATAGACACTACATGCAAATGATGAAACCTGTAAGCTCAACCGTATTCAAAAATAAATTAAAAACGATCCTTGTCAATGAACAACACGCAATGAATACAATCAAGTAGGAATTTCAATGTGTATTTATTTCCCAATCACATCTGACAGGCGTATATACCGGAATCATATATAGGTTTATATATTGTATATTGTATCATGTTTATAAAGTTAAGTTGTAGGTTAAGTGGAAGAGCAGCCAGCATATCATTGCAACCAGGCTGAACTTCGCCTGCATTATTTAAGTTTTTTTTCTTTTGTTATAACCTCGAATTATTACTTAATAAAAGACACTTTATTATTATTATTATTATTATTACTTGCTTAATATGTAACTTAATAAGACCTTATCTTATTTATGCGTTCTGGAGATTTAGCACCCTATCGAGGTCAGTAATTCAGTAATTGAAATACCACAAAGTAATTCAATTACCTCCAGTAATTTCAATTACCACAAGTAATTCAAATACCTATACCTATAAAGTAATTTAAATACTTTAGAGTAATTTAATTACACGAAACTAATTGAGTAATTGAATGCAGTAATTAATTACTTTTAAAAAGTAATTTTCATGTACTTTCTAACAAAAATGGCAATTCCCAATTACAATTACCGCATTTTGAAAAGTAATTCAATTCCAAGGCAAATAAACAAAAAGAAATTCAATTATTAATTTAATTAAAAAGTAATTAACTACTGTCCAGCTCTGCACCTTATCAAATGAAATGCTATAAGATATATTTCTAATTTCAATAACCTTGATGGCTATGAAAAGTTGCTTCCAATTTTTTGCAAAACATCATCCCAATTTCGCAACTAAACATGATAAAAAGTAAAGAGGTACCGAAATAAGTTACCAGTTAGTACGTGCTAGGAAAGAGTTTAACTAAAAGTCAAAATTGTTATAAAGTAGATCCTGTCAAGATATTTAATAAAAAAACAACAATCATGTAATATTTATTAGTTTCTCGTTAATGTATAATCTAAAGTATGATAAAAAATTACTTTAATGTAGTATGGCTAGGGAATACTTCCCAAGTTATGAATGCAACTACATTCATATAGTACTTAAATTTCAACATAACATTTGATTTTTAAGTGAGTTATAGGTGCATTTAAAAATTGGGAACTATTCCATAGCCAGACCAGATGAAAATACTTTCTGATCATACTATATCTTATTTTGATAAGATTCTGATTGGTCTTTGCTTTTACATTATTTTTACAGTAAACGGGATACAGTCGAGAAAAATTATCAAAGAGTTTAAGCAGGCAATACACAAGTGTTTTTTAAATTAACTGATTTTTTATAAAGCTAATATAGTACATATGACATTTTAATTTTAAAATCAATCTTTAGTTTCTAACCAAATTTTAAAAAATTCAAATTATAACAAAATTTTTTACACTGTTACAGAAATGTTGATTTAGTGCATGCGTAGAATCATGTGGAAAAAGACAGATATTCTTATAGAATATAGTTGTTTTTCTTGTAATTTGCAAAATAAAAAAGGAACATTTGTATGATTATGTTAGGTACTTATTTCTTCCTAATGTTGGTACGACTATTCAGGAGGCAGCGGCAACGCTGTTCTTCTGCTTACAGTCAGCTGCAGGTTAGCAATGACAAGCACGTGTGGTGAAGAAGTGGTGCTCGGTGTTTCTTTATCGGCATTGTAAATCGGACATATTTAATTCGAACTTCAATACACAGGTAATTGTTCATAATGATTATGTAGGGATTCGGATGTAGGTGAATCAGGTTGCTTGTTGACTTAAACGGAGTTTCAAATGTTTTTGACGCACAGGGAAGTCTGTGGTAGATGTTTTGCACTTGGGTAAATAATATGATTGACAGAAACAAAAGAACGCATTCATTTTATTAGTTATTCTTTATTCACATCTAGACGGTTGCTACTTAGGGCCGTTATTATAGCTTTAGAAGGCTGTGGCAGGGCTGATTTCTGCTTAAACCAGTCGTACTTTGCAGAATTTACAATTTAAAACAACACATGTTACTTTTCATCTTGCAAAAGTGCCATATTCTAAATTTGCATTAATCCTAATACGTAATGACCTAATAATGCTCGTATACTGTAGAAACGTCCAGTCTTCCCGTTGCAGATAGTCAAATATAATTCACACGTGTAAATAGACGTTCTACTAGTCTATATAGTTAGTTTATAGAGTGTGGTTCTACCAATGCAGAAGTTCCCAGAAACAAAATACAAATTCAATAATTGTAAACTGTATTAAATTCTTTAACTTTGTTCACGTGAAATCCTTTCTAATCTTGAAGTGTATTTAATACTGGTTTAGCACCAAAAGGTAAAAACCTCACCCCTTTTCTATCAATAATTTTCAGTTCTTGTTCACACACTGTAGCTGTTATCTCATTTGATTCTTCCATGAATTGAAATTTGTAGATAACATATGATAAATTGTACCTACCTATTAAGCCCGATCCACACTATCGGGCTACTCTCGGTTCGATCTCGCTCCGCTCAATTTTTTATACATTGTTAGCTATGGACACGACCTGAGCTTGAGCGTTACCGATAGTGTGAATGTGCCCATTGCTAACAATGTATAAATATTTGAGCGGAGCGAGATCGAACCGAGAGCAGCCCGATAGTGTGGATCAAGCCTTACAGTTCTTACGCGCAATTATTGTAATATTGTGGTAGTGGTTCTTGTTAGTACCGGTTTCCTGGTTAAATTAGGATTTGCTATAGTGTATAGGGTGTTTCAAAAGTAAACGGTTTGGGCGACTTTAATAACATTTTTAGTTTGTTTATAACTTAATGAGGCACTTTATGAGACACTTCAAATAGCATACAGTCCGTTGTAAAAACGGACATATAACAGCCCTAGTACGGAACCTAACCTTTGATCCCAGTCATATGTTGTTTTCTTGTGCTGCTAGTTTCGCAGTTCGCCCCTTTGGAGTTGGTCCTATTGCAACGTGGATCATATGCCCAAAATTCGGGAAAAAAACTGGCAAATGTTTGAAAACCCATTTTCCTGGACTGGTCAAAATTTGAATATTAGAAACGTAACTAATAGTATTTATAATTGAAACATTTGTACTTAAAACCTTTTTGTTTTTTATCGTAATATGCTGACTTTGTTGTAGTAAATAAACTGTTTGATATTTCAAAATTGCTGTACGTTAGGGGATTTTAACATTATGCCAAGCAAGATCAATATAAGTATAATTTAATAATAAATGAACAAATATTACAAATACAAAAACGCATGTTCTTTTCGCTGAAAATTAGAAGCTCCCGTTTTCATGTTGCCAAAAAGAATTTTACAGTTAATAGCTTATATAGTCTAGTGTGTTTCACTTCTCACCTTAACACCCTTGCATCTTATTTATTTTCTGGCCGATTCCAATTTTAGTTAATTATACTACCTTGTAATAGCGTTATTTTTATAACTGTTATAGCTATTAACATATCTAGGAATATTATGAGTATCATAACTGTCCCAGATGTTGTTTTAAGACATCTAAGGCTGTTATGATTCATAACATCCGTGGTTTGTTGAATATTTTTAGTGATGGGCATAACCGGACAATTTTCATAACCGAATTATTTGCATTCGAATGATATTAATAACCGAATGATTATTTGAATAATCATTCGAATACATTTTGGCTCTCGATTCGTTTCGATTTCGCCGGTTTGCCGGTTGGCACCGTAACTTGCAGATAGCAGAGGAACTCAGTTAATCGTTAATTATAATAATTGTATAAATGATTTTTATTTGATTTCTAAGGAGTTTAAACCATTGAGAATAGCTATATCAATACTAATCATAAAGAAATTATAAATATGCGAATACAAAGTATCTATTGAATCTATTTTTAGTTCCTAAAATTCTCTAGTAGCCACCCTTCCCTTTTCGCTTGCACATCATACTTGTATATTTTAGAATCCATAATTTATCTACGTTCAGCCTTCCGCGGTTCTAAGGACGCACACTTAAAATTTTCAACATCGAAATCCACTTCGTGTCCCGACTGATCAGTTATTAAAAATTAAATATAAATCTTTTACGATATTGGAAAATCTTATTTCGCTTTCTGATTATCCCTTATTAGGCATAATCAACCGAGTTTCGAAGCAAAAATTTAGGCCGTTATAAATTAATACCAACATACACAGCAGAGCGTTATCTTTAATAGGAACGGCCCCATAAATTTAACTGGTCGACTGGGAGTCTCAAATGTGTTAATAACATCAACAATCAGCCGCGAGCCTCACTTGGGTCAATCAGTGCAATCTGCTTTGCACTCGCAGGTCGCTGAGATACGGCACGTAGTGCGTATCAAGATGAGGTTATTTTTCATTCGAATACTTGGAACGAAAACCGAGTTACAGAGGTTATTTCAATAACCGGATAACCGGTTATTTTTCATTCGAATAAGCCCATCACTTAATAGTTTATCGGTTGCAGTATGGTAATGGTTGCCATTTAAAGTAACGGACTATTACCGTACAGACAAAAGTTTAATATCCTGAAACCAATCAAATAATATTACTGTAAACTAGTAGCCTACCGTTATCAAAAATTGGAAAATAAGGGTACTTTATTTTTGAGCCATTTTCCTATACATATTTGTACTTCCCCCGTATACAAAAGAAGATATTTAAATGTTGGTTAGTGATTCTTTAGATTGAGAAGATGCATAAACTTCTATCAAGAGTAAACTTTTCTGATAAATGATTAATAACACAATTTTCCATGTGTTCAAATTTATGACGTGATTAATTCTGTCAATCAAACGGTCGGTATTGTAACACAGCAATGAGACATATTTTGTCTATAGGTATATTCTAAATGACAAGCTAACATTCTGAGTTTTGCTATAAGGCAGTAGAAATGAATTAGTCGGCCCCACATGATATACAGTGATCTGATCACAAAAAGTTTGAATCCAATGGGAAAAAATGTATTTGGAATTTTTTGGAAAATCAAAACTCAGAGGTAGTTGAAAAGCATTAGAAAGTAATTCATAAACAGGGTTAAATTAAAGTCTTTACAAGCCATTTAAATATATACCTATTAATTATCATTGAATAGTAGTTTGTGTACCAAGGCACTGAAGTTTAGCTTTTTTTCACGAATGTGGATTTAGTTGCCGAGGCCCGTAGGGCCAAGGGAAATAAACCACATGAGCGATAAAAAGAAACTTCAGTGTCGAGGAGTATATTATGCTGTTTTAAATCGAGAAACCTCGAAATTACAACATTTTAACCAACTTTTGTAGGATAGATGTTGACGTCGGTTGACGTTTACCTATCGCCCCGCCGCCTACAAAAAGTCGTAAAACAATGGATTACTTCACTGCCGATTTCTCGTATTTTAATGACGATTGCGACGTTCTTCACTGCCGATTTAAAAAAAAAAGTTTCCCGTCAATCGTACTAGAACTGACACATTATTGATAAAATTTTGTTGAGCAAAGTCAAACATTCCATTACATGAATAGTTGCTAGGTAATTTTCAATAAAACTGTACAGGAATAATATTCCCGGCCTAGGCAGCGAATATTCGTGTATTCTCCTGGCCCAACAATATTCACAGTCGTCTGGGAATATTAGATTACGCTTTTCGTACTAGATACACAATGTACTATTTCCTGAAAAGCCCCTTGGACCAAAAACGTACAAATTATGCAAACATTACTTTTCGATAAATAATAAAAAATTCTAAAGGAATCATCAACATTTTCTATTGCGTTTTCCAATTATAAAACTTTAAAGTCTTCACCTAAAAAAAATTGAATTTTAAAATTAAGCCTTGGTATGTGATATTTTGATAAATGTAAAGAAGCCGAGTAGCGCAGTTGGGTAAGCGCAAGGCTTGCATTAAGCAAGTCCTCGGTTCGAATCCCGCGGGGGTCGGAATTTTTCCGTAGCCTTGGCGATTGGAATCGGGATCGGCGAGACCATCCACAGTTCGGCACCAAATTAACTGTGCTCTAATCAGAACCACAGACGATAGAGTAACAAGGTCAACACATCACCAAGACACACACCTCATACAATGGTTGCTGTGCAAGCATCAAAGGCGAGCTCCAACTCTGTATCCCGAATTCGGGGCAAGTTGAGCATTGTACCGCCATATGCCAGCGCATAAAGCACCAGCCTCTACACCGCAAGGTAAAATGAGGTTACAGATTTTACATACATACATAAAAAAGTGAAAAATGCAGTGCTTGCGAAAGTTAAAGAAAAAATGTTGTTTTCTGGCCTTGAGATTGTTGAGTTAGCTAAAGCTAACACGCTCATATCATTGAAATGTTTATTAATTTCCGAAAAATATACTTTTTGGATTTTGAAAGTTTCGAAAATAGCCATTTTTTAACTGTAAAAACCACTTGGTTTATCTGATGGGGGGCTAGGATTTCAGACAAGCACAAATTATTGCAGTATACATTTTTTTTTGAAAAATAAAAATGAGTTTTCCGATTTAATACCGACTTTTTAGAGGTCACTGTATATCACTGGAATATGAAAAAGCTCTTTCTCATGATAGCGCAGCTAACTTGGAGTTCCACATAAAAAATAGAATTTTATGACATAACTCGAAATGCGAAACTGGTTTTTGAAAAACCGTGTGGCTTGCACCATTAAGCTTTTCTCGAAAAAAGTGATCGAGAATGGAGGGGGGGGGGTTAAATTTTTTCATATATCCTATAGTTATCGAGATTCTGTATGAAAACATCGAAATTTGCCCACCCTGTATTTCAACCACTGCTTCGTTCCACACCTTGGCTGGCCTTCCCCTAGGTTGTTTCCCTCCCATATCTTTACAACCTGCCTTGCATTCTCCATTCTGTTGATGTGACCCCATCAGCTAAGCTTCCCTCTTCAATTTTATTTTGCATGGAGACTAATTATATCCCTTCTTATAACACCATCTACAGTTCTTAAGGTGGCGATTTAGTCGCGAAAATCCGACGATCTTAAAATTTACTTAGTAAGTGGTGCTCTCTCGTCCTGAAAAGCATGCACCTTAAATGTAGGGTGTTAGGTTTGCAACCAGTCTAAATGAATGGGTCAGTGGCATAATTTTAAACACTTCTGAAGGTCAGGAGGCCGCGGGGGGCGGGACGTTGCCGAAGAATCGCACATGTCATTGTTTTGGCTAGCTTCTTATCGCTCGATAAAAATTTAAGCGACCACACGCCCGATGTGAATTGTTGCAGTCTGGTGAACTTGTGGTTGGAGTTTATAAGTTTATATAATTAGCAAGGATTATAACAGCTTATTCCAAACTCATTTGTTTTACGTTGTTTTAGTATTTTATTAGGGTAGTTGTTATGACATTCATATTATTTTGTTCCTATTAGTATAACTTTAGCAATAGCTGTGTTCATTCTACATTTTGGCAGATCAGTAAAATTTGACATTAGTTTCGTTGAGTTATTTCAGTTGTGACTAAAATGTGAAATTCAATTTGCATATTTTTACATCGATTCCGAAAATAATTCATGAACAGTACAAAATTTCGTACATTCGTATTTCTATATTTTCTGAGTTAAACTGCATGTCAAATACTAGCGCTTGGAACTACAGTTTTACAATAAATTTATTTTTAATTAAATATAGCCTTCTTTCCCTTTTACCCTAATCGTTACGTGTTTGCACATTTACCCAACCTGACCCTAATAAATTATAACACTAACACACTTAATTATCTCTAGTTTTCAATTATGGGCAAAGCAAGACCATGTTATGGAAAACGCAAAAAAACAAAAAGAGCACAATCTATGGTTAGACAAAAAAAAAGTAAGACGAATGTTAGCAGAAAATAGTGCACAGGTAATCAGACCCTTACAACTAAAGAAAACGGTGTTGCCTTTCGTAAACCATTTTTTTATTTTAGAAAAATCATAGATAATATTTAGACACACGACAGGAAAACTTAATTAATTGATCATTTTCATAAGAAGAAAAAACGTCATTTAGTTTTTTTTTATAAAAAACATCATGTTTTCATTAAAATGAACTGGCTCGGAAACAACTGTTTTTACAACTCTAGGTCATCAATGATTGTGAAGGCATTTTTCAGGAAATATTTGATTCTGTTTATAAATCCAGCCATAGTACAGAAGATACTGCACAATATGTCGATGGCGAAGCTGAAACCCCAGAAGCAAACGACAAAGATGAGGAGACTTTTTTGGGGCGGTTTCTTTCATGATCATAGTTGAAGCTGAAGCTCTAGATTCTTCGTTTTTCAAGAGGCGATTCGATTTCGGAGGAGGATATGATTTCACTTCACATATTTGACATGTTTGTATGACGTCATTATTGTTTATACGAGTAAAACAAGTACAGGCGACACTTTGCTGCCTAGCGAAATATTTGTGAATAAGGACAATATTTTGCCAGCTTTGAAAGTGGAGTCGAGGTGTCGACCCAGCTATATCTTACACCGTGGTATGAACTAATCAAAGATACTGCTTTTTTGATCATACTTTATACGACATGTAAATACAATTTTAGGTATATCAAGCGAAGAAATTATAGAAGTTAAATGCCTCCATAAAGTGGCAGCCCTTGGTATTTCTTTAAAAGAAGTAAGGTTAGCAGGTTAGGTTTTGCGTCAGCCTGTGTCAAAACTGACGCAAAACCTAACCTGTTAACCTCGAATTTGACATAGACTTACAGTGTCACCAATATTACATTTCAGTATTGGCAACTGATTCAGGCTATCCAGGGCCTGCTGCAATTGAGTTTTAAAAAAATCACTCGGAGTAAATTTGGTTGTAAACGGTATAACATTTACCAATATATAGCAATAAAATTTGTTAACAGTGTCTGCTTTCTTGTAAGGTGTTAATTTAACAAAGCGATCCCGGTTTGCGGTTGAATGTCAGTACAAATGATAAATGGCTACAAAATCGTCGAATTTTACAACGCAGACGATTCGTTTTGCCATTTATAAATTAGCAGATGATACCAGCCAATATTTGTCGTTCAAACGCAGTTTTGTTTACAGTTAAAAAACTTTACTTTTCTTTATAATTTTTTGTTTAAAGAAGTGACGCTTTCTTAAAGATTTTTCGTTTAAAAAAAACCACTTTTGTCATCACTATGCAAAAAACTAAATCTGTTACATTATTTGCATTAAGTGTAAAGATATAAACTACAATTAAATAAAGAATAGTCTATTTCATTACGAGTCAATTCAAAACCTTCAAGCTGCCTAAATATAGGGAATTCCATAAAAAAGTAAGTTTTATTTTCCGCGCTTTTTTGAGGCATCCTATATAATCAAAAGTATTTCAGTAATGTGCACCACCTTTGCACCTACAACTAAGGTTACCTACATTCCGCCGATGCTGACACGAAGAAAAATAATTTGGGTGGCGGGGATAAAATCAATGAAAAAGATTAACGTGAAATAGTTTGTTACATTATAAATACGATTCCAAAAATTATTTTATATTTCTGAAATCGCATAAAATAATTCCGGCCTCATCAATAGTCATATGTCAAAACTTTATTTGGAACACTTGTACATGGCATGCTATTAATAATTAACTAGCGGTCCAGTGAGACAAATGTCTCATTTAATAAAACAAAAAAGACCGTTTTGCAAATAGAACGCGTATTCACCACACGTACGTATATGACATCATTATTGGTAGCAAACTACCAGTCGCATTCGCCTTGATAAAATTTGCCTAGAATCTAACCTAAAAAGTTAGGATTATAATTAAAATAATAATTAGTGTTAGAGACTGAAATTCGGTTCCTGACCTGACATGACCATTCCAAACATATAACTAACTTTAATAACTTTTTTTCTCTATCTCTTACGGTTTGGCTGCTGAAACAGCGTCTATTAGATAAAGGATATTTATTGCTTAACACTAATTATGTAAAAGAAAATCTTAGCAGCTCTCAGTATTTATAATTGGGTAGACTATACAAATCCAATCCAATGTATCTGAGAAGTTAAGTAAACCGCGAAGAAACTAAATTTTTGTGGAGAAAATTTAAAATAATTTCTAAAATTATATTTTGGCACTTTACCCACTTTCTACTAACGACTTTTGCTCTGGAACTTTTAAATATGAACCTCTAGTTAACCCGAAGAATTTTTTTGATAACCCGAAGTCTTCGGGTCAAAATGTCAATATTGGTCACCCTACCTACAACTTTTATATAAGCGATATTTATGTAACTCTCATAGTTTTACAACTATTTTCCACCCCGTTGCCGTTATCGGGTCCAGGATTGTGGTCGTATAAAAATATTCAAGTTGCATGTTTATGCATATCCTAGAGTGCTTTATTAACCAGGCAAGCTTATCCCACTATATTTTGTGTCACAGGGATTTTAGCGCCAAGCCGTTGGCTGCGCTGAACGGTAACCGTGCATTCTGTCGTCTGTCAACCAAGCAAGACTAGAAACCGTTGGAGTACGTACTGCTCGATCCAGACGAACAATGCATGCTGACTTAAATCTTGGTGCATTCCATTACGATGCTAATTATAATTACAGTCTTCATCCAAGTGCGGTTATTTAAATCTATATACAGTGTGTAGGTGTTGTTCTGTGCTGTCAACTGTATCTGTCAGTTCTATCGAGTTCTGTCACTCGTCACTGTTGTTTGAACTAAGGTACTAGTACTATTAAAGTTCTCTAGTTTGAACCATGTGCGTGTTAGTTAACAGTGTTTTCGTTTCGATTTTTTCTGCTTTCTTTTTATTTGTTTAAAAACGATTCTTTTTAAAGACTGATAAGAATAAATGACATGCGTTGTTTTTCCGACTTACCGTATGCTATTTGGGAAGTAACTAGAATTTGAATTTGCCGCCACTTTCAGTAACTCAAAATGGCGGACGAGCTTGCTCGTATAAATATAGTAGACTCTGTAAAATGTAAGAAGTACATGATGATTCAGCGAAATCTGACAGGCAAGTTCCAGTCAGCTGATGGGCAGTGGCGTAGACTTTTCGTTGTAAAGTTGGGGTACTTGTATATTACAAAATATAGACATTTTGAGTATCAAATTATTGTATTTAGCATATTCTGGAGATTTTGTAAAGACAATGTATTACCTTTAGCAAGGAAAGACAAGAAATCACGTTGCGAAACAAGAATTACACCTCCAGAACAGCTAACTGCAAATGCTAGGTTATAGGTTATAGATTGCGCGTTCCACGTGCTGCGCCACTGAGTTCCAACCTCCCCTTAAATTTGAATGTGAACTCGTCTAGACGAGAACTCGTTTCTGCTCATTATGTACTTCTTACATTTTACAGAGTTTACCTTAGCATATCCCAATTCGAGTTTGAATTACGTCATTAGTAGTAGTGCCACCTACCTTACAGAGGCTGAACTATTTTTAGCAGAGAAACACGTATCAAAGCTCAAATTGCCAACACGAAATTTACTCACGATGAGCTATGACAAGTATGTGTTGCTTCTCGGTCATCTGCTAAACTTCTGGTTCCAATTATTTGAATTTTTAGTATGTTATAGTTAAAACTCTAGAGAATATGCCCCCCCCCCCCCATTTTGTTTTAGTGTTTGAAGAGTATTTCTTACAGAAATAAATCGTCGAATTTCACGTTTAAAAATGCACTTTATTTATATTTTTTAGTCAAAGTCGTGATTTATAAACTAAATTTTAAATACGGAGGCCACCTTCCTTGAATCTTTCTGCTTATTTTCGTATATTGTAGATTCAATTTGGTTCAGTATTAATCGCACTGCCTGCTTTCGAGTGAAGTCATGATAACCGCAATTTTAAGTTAAATTTCGTAAGAGTAAATCGCCACCTTAAGTACTTTATCTCCACGGCTTGAATTTTGCTTTTGAGCCTGTTCGGTAGTATCCAGGTCTCTCTCGCTCCCGTATCGGCACAATCACAGCGGTTTCCCAGACTGGTGGTGTTTTCTTGTGTGTCCAGCTAGTGAGAACACTTGGTGCAGCAAAAGCAGTCCACCTTGCCCCATGTGTTTAAATAAAGTTTTAATTGATGTAGTAAAATAATATATTATGTTATTAGGAGCAAAAGTTATACTACTTTATGTGGCTTGGCTGGACGGGTTATCTGCCGAGCTTGCTTCAAACGTTTTATAACAAATTATTTACAACTTTGTGAACAAAATTCGAAGAAAATTACTTGATCTCGTCAGAGGCAGATAATATTATCTGCCCCAGACGAGCGGCAGATAAAGTGTTTTTTCTACGATCGTGTCAAAATGACAACTTCTTGGACTGTTTCTAGTGTCAAAAGTGAGTTTTGTAGCACTCTTAATATTAGCGCCTGAATTACGTATTTTTAACACGTTGCCATTGGAGGCGTGTTTTAATAATTTATTAAAACACTCTTTGCCGTAAGTTTGAATGTCAACATAACCTAGAATATCTAACACAATGTGACGGAAAAAATGTCACCGAACTAAGTTTTTATATTTCTGTTACGATCGTACAAAAAATAGCGTATGATACACGTGTATAAGTGCCATTAAAGCACCAGCGACGTTAAAAGCACTCCGCTAGTTCGTCGTGCTTTTAAACTCGTCGCACGTGCTTTAAAGGCGTACTTATACACTAGTATCACAATATACTATTTTTCACGTCTGGAAAAAAACACGGTTTCTACGATACCAAAATCGTGACAGAAATAATGAATTATTCCCTAGAGGTGAGAAATTTACCTAGGGAGTTTTCATTATGACTGACACAATTATGTCAAATTCGAGGTTAGCAGGTTAGGATTTGAGTCAGTCTGTGTCAAAACTTATGCAAAACCTAACCTGATAACCTCGAATTTGACATAGACTTACACTGCCACCAACTTTAAAATTTAAAAATGTAAATAAATTACGTTTAAAAAAACAGTTTTGTAGTTTTAAATCTTCCTGCAACGTGAAAAAAATAGTATATCAATTCGGAGAGACTGCTATTTTGCTTCAGTGCTATGTGACTCGAGGGCTGCGCCCTCGAGTCACAAATTGCACCTCAGCAAAATAACGCATTTCTCTCCCTCATTGCATAATCTACTATAGATGCCGTGGCAATGAAGTGACAGTTTAGCATCATCAATCAAGCAGTATAATGATACATTTTACCGCGGTTTGAAGAAAAATATTGTTATTAGATCACTCATGACTCCCAGGTTGAGAAATCTATAGTATCCAGGTTGAGAAATCTATAGTATCCAGGTGTACTAATTCAATGTTTTCAGCATCGGTTAAATGATTCCAGCCCTAAACAAAAGTTGCTCAGAATCATGAAAATACTTGAAATTAAAATTTTATCGAAACATTTTTATTGTTAATAATTTAAAATATAATGTAAATGGATTAAAATTTTTGGCTGTAAACTACAACGGGTGAGGAGGGGGGGGGCAGTGGCAAGATGTAGGTCAAATGATAAGCATATTTTAAGACGTAACGGGAGCCGTCTGGCTTTAGGCTCAAACAGTCTCAGCTGCCCCGGTCTGCTATAGACGTGTGTCAAGTCTCCGGTTACTGATGATTCCTTACAACTTTAGCACGTAGATGCTTGGCACTCCGCACGTAAGACCTGAATATTTAGTAGTAGAGTGGTCGCTACGAAATATTTTAATTTTGTGTATAACTTGGGGTTACATTCCAAAGTAACCAAAAGTTAGGAGTGGACAAAAGGGCATTATTTTGAAAAACGAGATAATATCGTCATAACATGGAGGAGTATAAAATGAACACGATTTTCATCTAAAATTTTAAATTAATTTTGTACCAGATATATTTTTTTAATTTTTCAAAATTTTCAGAATGCATTTTCTATTATAAAACTCCAGCTTAAATCGTCAATTTTAATTCTTTAAAAAAGTTGACCGCAGGTGTTTAGAAGGCGTTGGGGTATAAATCATAATTGTTACTCAAATTTTAGACGAAATATTGAAGTAAATGTAAAAAAGTCTAAAAATTCCGCCGATGGGCGGCAGGCGGCATGGCATTCCCACTTCTCCATATTCATCTCGCGTCTCAGTTTTCTCCATAGCTTCGTGTTAGTCTTACAATTCCGCCTGCACAAACTCTTTGCAATGGAGGTTTATTAAGACTTTTAATTAAAATATGTATCAGCGAATTTATTTGATTATATTTATAACGCCAAAAATGTGAATCATTACATTTTTTTCTGCGATTTTTTGGATTTCAAAAGAGCTAAGGAAAAGCAAAAACTTTTGGCAGTTCACATTTAAATCTTGGGATATTGGAATCTGTCTGTCTGTGAGGGGGTGGAAAATGCATTTTACGTTCGATGGTTGGCTCAACCATCAAAATTCTCCACGAGCCGTCACTGATTTAATGACATAAACAAACTTTTCAGGCCGTCCCTCGTCAATAAAGCTTCAGTTTCCTGACTTTTATGTAATATTCTATTTCTTGATCGAAAAGGTTTGATGAATGCCCAGAACTGTTTTTTAGTAACTTATTCCTCAATGTTCACGTTGTGCTTAATTAACAATTCTTGCATTTAACTTTTATTACAAGAAAATTAGGGTGGCTTGTCCAGTTGCACCAAATGATATGGTGCATTGTCTATCACCACCATGCATTTACCGTGTAATTTTACCCAAAGCTGAAATTAATTGATTAACCAACCAATTTTTAACAAAATCCGCTGTATTTGTTTTATGGTAGCATCGGTGGTTGTTTTTCGATTCGAGTAGTAAATCGGGACCATCTGAAAATCTCAAATTATAACTCGCATGCAAAATTGCAAATCGCTTCCCTTCAAATAATTTTTGGATTGCTTTGTTATCAGATTTGTGTACCGATTTTGTTTTCAGTAGAATTTTGAAGGTGTAAAACCCCAAAAAATGTGACGTTTTGTGTAACTGCGTGCTTCTGTATAAATTAGTCCCCCGTCCCTTATATCTCAAATAAAGTTTTGCATTAGTCTGTAAACTATACAAAGTAAAATGTTTGTTTTTAAATTTATATTGCGAAGTTAGTCTTTGCAGATTTTTTCTAAAAAATTATTTGAAAATATACACGTCTTTGGTAAAGTGCCAATAATCTTTTCAATCGAGGCACTATAATATTATAATAATAAAAAATAACTCGTAATTAATGAGTTATTAATTATTTTAATCTCCTTAAAAGCTATTTAAAATTGATTTTCTGTAACTAACTAGTCTTTCTCAGGTAGAAGATTGAACGATCGCTGAGGAGTGGCGATGAGTGGGGTTCAACGGGAATAACTCAAAAAGGAACTAGTAATAATTTGTAATATGGAAATAATAAAATTGGTACACAAAATTACATAAATGATTCTTTACAACGATTTAAAAAATATAAATTTGGTATAGGAATGAAGAGCAAAGTACTAGATTTGAGTAAAGAATGATAGTAGTGCCCACATCCACGATATAAATAAGCTTGCTTGTTTGTTATCACTCATCTATAGGGTGACCACCTTTCCGACTGGCAAAATCGGGACATGATTAAATCATAATAAAATAATTCATTATTATGAAGGACAGGACCACAAGTAAGGGAGGGTAACCCTATACGTGTAGATTTCGCAAAAATAACGAAAAAAACTAAATATATACAAACACAACCCAATAAAGTAAATATAAACAGAAACAAAAGACATAAATCAATTTAAGTACATAAAGTATGATCAAATAGTAGTTTATACAGTGTGTTTCACTTTACATGGAAGCACCCCTGTATTTTTTTTTGTTTTTGTATGAATCAATTTGAATTTTTTACCAGTTGTACAACTCACCAAGAGGCATCTATTCATGTCCTTGAGCGCAAATGACGTTATTATCCTGGCCTACTACGATGAAGAACATGGGTCATATTGTCAATATTTTGCATCGCGTTAGAGTTACAGCAAAAAGTTATTAAGAAAAGTTGTTTAGAATCAAAAGAATACCCCAGATACCGATTTTCGTTTAATAATTCGAATTTTTAATTTTTATCCATAAATTTGCCCAAGTCCCAAATTTCAACTTTTAATTTTGGTATCAAATGGTGCCATGAAGAAACAACATTTTTATTATTGTTGCAAACGTCATTAGCTTTTAATAATGGCTGAATTACGTTTAACTGTAGCTGAGAAAGTAGAAATAATTAGAATTACTGGTGAAAATGCAAGATCCAATAGAGAAGTAGCTAGAATATTTAATGGAAGGCATCCAGGGCGTGCACCTATTTAATCTGGAACTGTTTAAAAAATTAATCAACTTTTTAATTTGTGTCAGGATAAATAGGTGCACGCCCTGGATGCCTTCCATTAAATATTCTAGCTACTTCTCTATTGGATCTTGCATTTTCACCAGTAATTCTAATTATTTCTACTTTCTCAGCTACAGTTAAACGTAATTCAGCCATTATTAATAGCTAATGACGTTTGCAACAATAATAAAAATGTTGTTTCTCCATGGCACCATTTGATACAAAATTAAAAGTTGAAATTTGGGACATTTGGATTAAAAATAAAAAATTCGAATTATTAAACGAAAATCGGTATCTGGGGTATTCTTTTGATTCTAAACAACTTTTCTTAATAACTTTTTGCTGTAACTCTAACGCGATGCAAAATATTGACAATACGACTCATGTTCTTAATCGTAGTAGGCCAGGCTAATAACGTCATTTGCGCTCAAAGACATGAATAGATGCCTTTTGGTGAGTTGTACAACTGGTAAAAAATTCAAATCGATTCATACAAAAACAAATAAAATACAGGGGTGCTTCCATGTAAAGTGAAACACACTGTATATCAAGGGCGCAAGGTAAGCGATTTCAGCCCGCGATGATAGTTTGGAGCCCGACCGAAGGGAGCAGAGTAACTCAACGTGTAAACCACGCCAGAGGCGAAACTCTTTTTGCAAGGGAAGAGATAGAAGAGCAAGGTAACTTCACGTGTAAACCATGCCAGAGACGAAACTCTTCTGTGTGGGCGAAACGTTGAGTTGCTCGACCTCGATCACGACATTGTCCAGTCCTGGAAGTCGTTTCTTACTTAGAAAGGCAGTGTAACATACTAGCTATTTTCTCACAAAAGAAATGACCTCGAAACCCATCTAGTATTTATTGATTTACATAAAGCTTACGATAGTGTCCCACTCTCAAAACTTTGGCAAGCTATGAAAGAACAAAAAATAAAACAAACACACATACAAGCTATAAAAGAACTCTACACAAATAATACCAGTTCAGTCAAAGTTGGTAAACGGTTAACATCTGAATTTGAAGTCAGTAAGGGGTTAAGACAAGGATGCTGCGTAGCCCCCACACTTTTCAAGATTTATCTCAACGAAGTGCTCAAAGAGTGGCGAAGAAAGTGTGCAAATATGGGGATTAAAATAAATGACGACATGCTTTTCTCCTTCCTTTTTGCAGACGACCAAGTCATATTTGCAGAAGACGAAGACGACGCTTTCTATATGCTAAGAAAACTAGATGAGGAGTATAGGAAATTGGGCCTACAAATAAACTATAAGAAAACTGAATATATGGTGGTAGGAGGAAGAGGCAGAGATTTGACAATGGAAAATGGAACTGTGGTAAAGTGCTGTCAAAGCTACAGGTATTTAGGGGCTATAATATCGAGTAAAGGTGGAAGCGAGGAGGAAATCAAACACAGGATGGGAAAAGGTAGAATAGCAATTCGACAGTTACACCCGATAATATGGAGCAAAAATACAAATAAAAACGTGAACAAGAAACTATATAAGGCAGTAGTGGAAAGTATAGCAACCTATGGCGCAGAGGTGTGGGAAGTAAGCCAAAGAAACAGAAAGAAGTTAAAGGCGATGGAAATGGAATTCTGGCGACGTAGCTGTGGTGTGACAAGAATGGACAGACTTAGAAATAAAGACATTCGAAACGAAATGGAAATAAATATAGATATAACCGATGTGATTGAAAACAAACAATTAAACTGGTACGGCCATATGAGAAGGATGGATGCGGAAAGATGGCCTCAGAAGATATGGAATTGGAATCCCTCGCAAAGGAGAAGAAGAGGAAGACCAAAACTGTCATGGAATGATGATATTCGACAAGCCATGAGTAGCAGAGACCTACAAGAAAATGAATGGCAAAACAGACGGAGGTGGAAACAAGGATGCGAGAAACGCCAAACGGTGTAACCCCACTCGCATTTATATATTATATATATATGAAATGACAGTGGTGAATGTCACGTAAACATTTGAATGTGACATTTTAGAAATTTGATCACTTTGTGCAACCTAAAGACAAAGTATCATAGCTATCCCTAATGCAAACACATATGGAATGGTATATCCTTACTGAGATATGCAGCATATTCCATATTTTTTGGAGACCCTGTATATTTACAACGATTTGTTCTTCAATTTAGTTGCAACAAATGCGCCAATTACTACTATTGTGTTGCTGTACTAGTAATAATTCGTTTGTAACAAATATATTTATTTTCAAACGACATAAAAGTGACAACTTAGGTAATTTGACAGACAAGAAATTACTTTTATGCGTAGGCATAAAAACTTTTATGCGTAGGCATAAAAGTGGTACTTTCACGCCGACGGAGAAAAAGTAGTTCAGAAACATGATTACCTATCGAATAGTTGACATTGGCCTTCTCGATTGTCAGGAACTGACGTAGACGTCAATTCTCGATAATCGTAATCTTTGAAATATATATTTATTTATATTAGTACGGGCGTTTGAAAATGAAATAGCATATGCTATTCGGACTGAAAGTGACTTTGTGTGCTACGCCCGGACGCGTATTGGCATTGTTTACTATTGCACAGTGCAGCAGTGTTCTGAAACGCAGTAAGAAATGCATGATAAGAATTGCTAAAATTTCACTGACATTATTTACTACGGTACGGTACACAACCTTGTAGATGCTCTGAAGCGCAGTATAATGGACCGCATATGTACCGAATGAAAGAGCCAATGTTTACTTCGATTGACAGCCATATATTGCTTTGGATAGAAATCATAATGAGAGGCCAATAATTATAAATAAGCAATAAAAACATTGGACATAATAAAGAGATAGCGTAAAATGCTTTGTCTACACCAGTGGGATAAATAACTCATTACGTCACTCGTTTGACATTATTTCCGTTAGGTAATGGAGCTCATTACACCACTCAGTTATGTAATGGCTTCATTACCTAACTGAAGTAGTATCAAATGAATGACATAATGACATTTGCATACTAAAATATTTTTGAAAATGACAGATCTGACATTTCTCTTAATGTACTTTTCGCAATTTTAGGTCGTTGTAGATAAAATTTTGTATAATACATGTGTGATAATGCATCATTAATATATTTGTGTTTGTAACTTACACACACGTATATTAATGATGCTCTTATCCCACTTGTATAGTAAATAACTATTACTCAGTCATGATGTTTTTATAATTTTCAATGTTTTTATTGCTTATTTATAATTGTTAGCCTTTCTTCCACACTTATAGTATTTGGTACATGGTTTATAAATATTTCAATATTGTTCAAATATACAGGGTGTTTCTTACGCACGTATAGAAATTTGACTGGTATGTTCCTTGGCTTATTCTAAGACAAAAAGTTCCCATCAATATGGGTTCACAAGTTCTTCGTTTTCGTAATGAATTTGAGAAAAAAATCGTAAATTTTATTATTTTTTGGAGTGCGTTGGAATTTGGAATATTAATTACAGATTTGATGTGTGTACGTGTGGCTCCAAGATCATTTTTTGTCGGTAAATCATCTTTCAGTTCACCAGTGGCGTGAGTTACGTGGGACAGATAAGGCACGTTTTGATAATCTTACGAGGTGTCATTTCCTTATCTTATCAACTTGCTTGCTTGCTTGTAGACAGATAGTAATTAGAATTAAGTCAGTTGTTATGCAGCATTCTTTATGTAAAGACATTGTATAATTGCTCAGTGTGGAAATAAAATAAAGTTTTTTTTATTTAAATTTCGGCACTTAAAATATCACTGGAGCAGTCGGTAGGATTGCGATAAGGCAAATACTAAATCGATTTGTCGTTCGTATCAACGATTTAATTCGCAATCGAAAAACTTTGTTCGGAGTGCACAAAAATCGGCAACTTCGGGCAACGCAACAACAGAACATCGGGACGAGGACATCCATCGCCGAATCTTGAATCCAGGGGACCGGACCGAAATCGCTGGACCTATTGGACCACCTAGGTTAAGGACATCGCATCCAAAAAGGGGAACTTCCAAGGACAGGACAACGCAGAGAAGAATCAAAGTGAGTTTATACGCTTTTTATTTGTTCGTTATTCCTTTATGTGCCTTCCATAATTTTATTATTACCCCTAATGTCAATTGAAACCCTTGTTGACCAAATATCTAATTTAAATATAAATCAAGAGGATTCCCAAACTTTAAATTCTATAAATAATACCACGCAAAATATGACTTCATTCCACGTCGAATATTTGCGTACTATCCCGGAATTTGACGGCAATCCTGCGCGTCTATCTGAATTTATTAGGGCTAGCGAATTGATAATTAATCAATTCACCAAATCAGATACACCGGATCTTTTTATTAACCACTTCATTCTCTCGTCGATTAGAAGCAAATTAATTGGCGACGCCGGCATAGTTACAAATGGTAGAGATGTAAATTCTTGGGACGATTTAAAAGACATACTTCAAAAGTCTTTTTCGGACCAACGAGACGAAAATTCTTTGCTACGTGACCTCATGCTGCTTAGACAAGGAAACGAAAATCCACAACAATATTATAACCGCTGTCAAGATATTCGTGGATTACTGTTTTCACAATTACGAATAAATATTAACGACGCCGCTACTAGAAAAATCAAAGGTGATCTCTATGATCAACTTACTTTAAAATCATACTTAACCGGGCTACGTGAACCACTAGGATCGCTAATACGAGCGCAACGACCGGACACCGTTGAAAAGGCATTAACTTATGTACTAGCCGAAGAAAACATAAATTATGCGAAAAATTCTACACAGCAGAGATTTCCATCAACTTTAAGAACCCAAAAACCAAGACAACAAACTTCTAACAATTTTTATAAGCCGCAATTTACCAGAGGACCTTTTACCATGCCAGTTCCAGCAGCGATACCGCAGCCCGTATCCAGACAATTTCCACAATTTTCACAATTACCACAATTTGGATATTCAAGATTGCCACCACAAAACCCACGCTTTACTGGATTTGGTAACCAACAATCAAATTTTCCACAACAGCCAAAATTATTTACCCCAGCTACAGCAAATGCACAAACATCTTTTCAACAATTTGGAAATCAACAAAGGCAAAATACAAATGTATTCAAGCCCCGAAACTTACCGCAACCAAAGCCAACACCAATGGACATAAGCTCCGGAAATACCAGGCAACTTTCGCGAGTTAGTTATTCCCAGCCGAGACCAACTTTTACATCAGAAGAATTATTTTACCACGACACACCAGAAGAAGAGCCAAACTTCGAAAATCCATTCGAAATCGACGCTCAAACAACCCAAAATTGTCAACCAGAATATGAAGGCTATGAAGAGTACCAACAGGAAGCTAATTATTTAGACCCAGAAGAAACACCGAATAATTATCATCAGGATTTTTCCATGGACCCTGCGAGAACACCACCGACGTAATATCGTTAAATGTAAAACAAAATGTACACCTTCCCTATATTATCATACCGGAACTTCAAGCTAAATTAATGATTGACACTGGATCTGCAAGAACCTTAATAAATCCAAATTTAATTTACAAATACTATCCAAATCAAATTCGTATAGAACCATTTGCTATACAAACAGCGCACAATACTAGCTATCATAATGAAGTTGCTAATATTCCGTTACCTCCCACATTTAAAAAACAGGGCTATCATAAAGTATATCTATTTAATTTTAATCCTAAATACGATGGTTTAATTGGACTTGATCTTTTGAAACAGTTAGGAGCCACAATTGATTTAAAAAATGACATGATAGTGACCCCAACAGCTAGAATACAAATTTATCATAATGAAATTCAGGAAAACGTGTGTTGTACACTAACACTTCAACCAAGAACGGAAACCGTAGTGCAAATACCCGTAAATACTAAACTACAGCAAGGAATTTTGGAACATCAGAATTTTGGACCTGATATAGAAATGCCAACAGCGTTAGTACAAGTTCAAAATCAGCAAGCATTAACAACACTGTTAAACAAAAGCGAAAAGCAAAAAATTCTAAAAATATCGAAACCGTTAAACCTAATACAAGTTGAACCAATCAAGAAACCTATACCAGTTAACAATATTAATAATGTTCCAGTCAATGTTAAGAAAATTCAGAGAGAAAACTTGAAAAACTTAAGATTAAAACACCTAAACGATGAAGAAATTACTCTAATTAGGAACCTGTGTGAGGAATACAAGGACATCTTTCATCATGAACAACTCCCTTTAACTTTTACCAACGAAGTCAAGCATGTAATAAGAACAACCGATGACATACCAATCTACACCAAAAGTTACAGATTTCCTGAAATCCATAAACAAGAGGTAAAACAACAAGTATCGAAAATGTTACAAGAAAATATTATTCGACCATCCTCATCACCTTGGTCTTCACCAATTTGGGTAGTACCGAAAAAGCAGGATGCGTCTGGAAAAACCAAGTGGAGATTAGTGATAGACTATAGGAAGCTAAATGAAAAAACCGTTGACGACAAGTTTCCTATACACAATATAAGTGACATTTTGGATAAATTAGGAAAAAGTCAGTATTTCACAACTTTGGACTTGGCTTCAGGATTTCACCAAATAGAAATGAACCCATCGGATATTGAGAAAACTGCATTTTCAACAGATATTGGGCACTTTGAGTATAAACGCCTACCTTTTGGGCTCAAGAACGGGCCAGCTACCTTCCAAAAATTGATGAACAACGTTTTACGAGGACTCCAGAACGAAATCTGCTCAGTGTACCTAGACGACATTATTATTTATTCGGCTTCGCTTCAAGAACACATTCAGGACATCAAGAAAATTTTCCAACGTCTTAGAGAGAAAAATCTTAAAGTACAACTCGACAAAAGCGAATTTTTACGTAAAGAAGTAAATTATTTAGGTCACCAAATAACAGCGAATGGTGTAAAACCAGATCCAAACAAAATCATAGCAATACAACATTTTCCAATACCTAAAACTCGAAAAGAAATCAAAAGCTTTTTAGGGTTGCTAGGATATTACAGGAAATTCATAAACAACTTTGCGAAATTAACAAAACCGCTAACAAAATGTCTAAAGAAAGACGCTAAAATTGAGCATAATACTGAATTTATTAACGCATTCGAAACAGCGAAACAAATTTTGACAAATGACCCAATTTTAAAGTATCCAGATTTTACAAGACCGTTTATACTGACAACTGATGCATCAAACGTAGCATTGGGAGCAGTATTATCTCAAGGTAACATAGGCTCCGATTTACCAATCGCCTATGCATCGAGAACCTTAAATGATTCCGAACAAAGGTACAGTGCAATAGAAAAAGAACTACTGGCAATAGTTTGGGCTACGAAACATTTCAGGCCATACCTATACGGACATAAATTTACCATAGTTACCGATCATCGACCACTTCAATGGCTTCATTCACTGAAAGAACCTAACTCTAAATTAGCTAGATGGCGAATCAAACTAGAAGAATTCGACTATAATATTGTTTATAAGAAAGGTACAAGCAATACGAATGCCGATGCCTTGTCAAGAATTCCAGCTAATCCTATTATAGCAGAGGATCAGGTATCATTAATAAATCACGCAGATGAAGAAATCGATAGATTAGTAGCAGAACTCCAAAGACTCGAAGAACTGAAAACACCAGAACCTATATCGAGTGTAGCAGCAAATCCACCCTCACCTCCGGATTTTGAAGACATGATACCTATAACCAGGATACAACTAGAAGAAAATTCAAATAATACCGTACATACACAAGAAGAATCCACAGCTACAGTAGAAATTTGCGAGAAGCCCCTAGAAACTCATAAAAATCAAATAATTTTTCAACCTGTATTTGGCATACCTTTGACGCCTAAAATTGAGAAAAAAGAAGAAAACGAAATAATTACAGTGCAAGTGCCAAATGAAAATTTAGAAAATTTTACTAAACAACTAGTAATTCATTATTGCAAACCAAGAACGAAGTATTTTTGTCATTTTCCTAACCAGCAATTTTATGAACAATTTTGTAAAATCGTGACGTCAATTATGAATAGCAATTCGCCAACTTTCTACAAATGTACATCACGAGTGGAACACTTAATGGACCCCGAAGGTAGAAAATTAACAATAAAAAATTATCATGAAGGAAAAACCAACCATCGAGGGATTAACATCACGGAAGAAGCAATAAGAAGAAAATACTACTGGAAAAGTTTAAAGCAGGACGTACAAGACTACATTAATTCATGCTATACTTGTAAAAAATCGAAATACGACAGGAACCCGACTAAAGCCCCATTAAATATTACAGAAACAGCAGAAAAGCCGTTTGAACAAATATTTATCGACACATTTCAAATTGACGGATCAACGTATCTAACAATAATTGACGCATTTTCTAAACTGGCCCAAGCATATTCTATTGAATCAAAAACAGCAACCATAATTGCCGAAAATTTATTAAAATTCTTTTCTCACTATGGCATACCCAGGAAATTAACATGCGACAATGGAGTAGAATTTAATAATAAAGTTATACAGGAATTTTCCCAACTTCATAAAATTGAATTACATTATTCTACACCTTATAATCACAATTCTCAAGGAATGGTTGAAAGACTGCATTCAACCCTAATCGAACATTATAGATTGCTACGAACCGAAAAACGAGAAAACCAGCCCCATAATCTTATGGCACATGCAATTGTCGCTTATAATAGCACAATTCATTCAACAACAGGATATTCACCATTTGAAATTTTATTAGGCCATACCGACAGTAGAAATCCATTTGACTTATTTTATGAAAAAGAATATTTCCAAAATTATGTAAAATCTCACCAATCTAAATTGCAAATCATTTACGGAAAAATTAAAGAAAAATTGCAAACTTCGAAAGAAGCTATTATCGACAAAAGAAACGCAAAAAGAAAAGATCCACAATTTAAAGTAGGAGACAAAGTATTCGCAAGAACCCACATTAGGAACAAGAAAAGCAATAAATACGACGGACCCTACACTATTCAAGAAATCACCCCCGAAAATACTTGTATATTACTGAATAATAAAAATCAAACAAAGAAACTTCACGTAAATGATCTGCTGCCTTTTGTTGCAGACGAAGACAACAGAAGTGTAGCTTCGACAAGATGCTCCTCGAATACTCGATCATCGCAATAATATCAATTGCATTTAGTTTTGCACTGGACCAGCCTAAATTCATCAACCTCGAAAATAATCCAGGACTCTATTACGACAAATTAGGAATTGCACAAATAAAAGAAATACAATGGACGCTAATAAAAACAATAGATTGTTCACCAATAATAACCGAATTACAGAAATTGGAAAATAACATTAGGAAAATTCAACTGTCATTTGAAACTCATGCCAACGGCGAAACCTACAAAACTGAGTTTCATAATTATCAAATAATATTGGAAGTATTATTACGAGAAAATCAAAGAAAAATCGAACACATATTTCCACATGAACGCAGTAAGAGAGGTGCAATCAATGGAATAGGAAATATTCTCAAATTCATAACAGGTAACCTAGATGCAGAAGATGGGGAACGAATCGAAAACGCCATCAATACACTACAGAAAAAGCAAGAAAATCAAGCTAATGTTATCATAAAACAAACTTCGTTAATGACACAAACAATAGAAAAATTCAACAAAACCATGCGGCAATTAAGCACCAATCAATTGGTATTACAATCAAGGATTCTGCAGCTTGAATCAGCGATCAAAACGTCTACGTTACACGAAACCGAGATGTACTCATTTATTAACATGCATTCGATCCAGTTACAAATAGCAGCATTATTAAACCTTTTATTACATATTTTAAAAACTCTGGAGGAAGCCGTCACCTTTGCGAAATTGAAAACACTACATCCTTCAATAATAGAAAGAAAGGACCTAACACGAGAATTAGAAGAAATACAGAAAAATGCCTTGCCGTATAAATTGCCCTATTCTACATCCAAAGAATTAGTCGAGTACGAAGAGATTATCACCATCAAAGCGTACAGAAAAAATTACAGCCTTAATTTTATATTAGAAATTCCACTTTGTAATGATATCCAATATGAATACTATCACCTTTTCCCTGTACCAATAAGGAACCGTAAAAATTACCAAATTATAATTCCTTCCAAACCCTATCTCCTATATAACGAACAAAATAGCGTATCAATGGTCAAAAAGTGCAAACAAGTGTTAAAAGACAATTATTATTGTGAAGTGCAGTTTCACGAGTTAATAAAAATTAATTTGTGTGAAAGTGACCTTTTAAAATTCGTGAAAAACCCAAACTGTGAAGTGCATCATGCGCAAGTGGATAAACTTAAAATTCAAAAAATAGATTTAAACTCTTGGATTATTGTTAGCCCCCAGGAATTAATTGCTTCTATATATTGTATTAATCATAGTTTTAAGTATCCTTTAAACGGCACATAGGTACTTATTACAAATTCCGGAAAATTGCAATGTTACTATTAGACACCATTTTCTCTCAACTTTAAAGTATTCCAACAAAATTAAAGAAATAATTAAATTGCCTGTTTTGGAAACTATAAATATTACAGGTTCAATTGGAATTAATAATTTACCGAAATTAAATCTGGAACATATAGATCTGGATGATTTAAAATCAATTAAAATTCAATTTCAAAAGTTACCTACAAATTTTGAAAATAATACGTATTCTGTAATACATCATTCTTTTAATTATTTTACTGCCTTTGCCGTAATTACTTTTATAATAGGTATAATAAGTTAGAAGCTAAATGTTTATCATAGAATTAAGATGTCATGTTTTAATCAAAAATCAAAAAACAATTCGCAGGAAATTTCATTAGAAGAACTCCGTGTACCCCGAAGTTCCATTTAGGCCGCGAGGAGTTACGTGGGACAGATAAGGCACGTTTTGATAATCTTACGAGGTGTAATTTCCTTATCTTATCAACTTGCTTGCTTGCTTGTAGACAGATAGTAATTAGAATTAAGTCAGTTGTTATGCAGCATTCTTTATGTAAAGACATTGTATAATTGCTCAGTGTGGAAATAAAATAAAGTTTTTTTAATTTAAATTTCGGCACTTAAAATATCACTAGAGCTTATGTATGTGACCTCGTAATTGACTGTTTTGACTACGCACATAAACTGACTGAAGTTGTTTTTTTTACATGTATAGTAATCACTTCCAAGTATTTTAAAAGTTTCTATTAAATCTCCACGTATCCTTCGAGCACTAAGCGTTGGTAGTTTCCGATGGATGGTTAAGTTTTTGATCGTACGAGAGATATTTAAGAGCACTTGATAGTTTTGTCGCAGGCCTTTGTACTTTTTCCAGTAAATATATGTCCTGTTAGAAATATGTGCATTATTATATTTATTAGTGAATCTAAAATCTGTGATATTTTCCATCAATACATTATACATGGCGGTGTTTTCCGGTAAACAAAATAATAAGCATCCCTTCCTTTGGGCTCAGTCTTATATCCTTTAGCGATCATGTAAGTATATGATATTCAAAATCAATATGCGTAGAGCAGGTCATATTAGACCGATTATACCACTCCCTCTAACATCAACCAATGAAAAACGGCAAAATGCATAGTTACGCATGTATTAACTTTTGATAATGTACATAGCAACTGACAATCACATACCTTCCTGATTAATAGGTGATAATCACACTCCTTCACAAACATCACGTTACCTGTTGTCAGTACAATTGTCATAACAACCACATTAACCGTACTTTTAATATTTAAAATACACTATTCAAACGTTGTTTATTGACTCGGGATATAATCTAGCCGAATGCAACTCGTGTCTTCTTGATTATCAAATCATTTCTGTTTCCACTCGATATATTGTTTTAGGCAATCACGCTCGTCCTTCGGACTCGCGCGATTGCCAAACAATATATCTCGGGTAAACAGAAATGATTATTTGATAATCAAGAACCCACTAGTTGCATTATATATGATAAAGTAATTCCAAAACAAATCAACTCTGGAACTTAACTACTTGATTTTCTGGGGCAATGAGTATTGTTGTTTCTTATACGTGTGAACTTTCGTGAGTACATGCGAATACGTGTACAAAACCTTAGTCTTCAATTTAATTCATACCCGCTTTCATATCTTGTGCGAAATGAGTTAGTGCTAATATTCAACAAATTATTACAAATAAATTTAGTAACAGTAAATTACATACAATACTGCAGTAATATAGGAAAATTTAAAAAAAAACATATTTTTGCTCCATGAAATTCATACGTTTTAGTAACAATAAAATTAAAACGCAAGTCGCTCAGTGGAGGACTTGCGTCAATATCTGACGTACGAATTAGGTGAGCACATTTAAAAGTAATAAAGTAAAGCAGCTTTTTTCAAGTCATGTTGCCAATGCGAACTCTACAAGAAAATATGAAGAGAATTGAAAAAAGTAGTG
>CALNHX010008678.1:0-57970 GCA_940337035.1 Agriotes lineatus
AGACGAATAACTTGCAGACTTACGGGAGTACGGAACGCTCTATAATCATTCCATCATCAGACGTGGCAATCTATTTGTTGTTTGACCCCTACCAAACCTTTGATTGACCCGTCCGAACGCATTTTAGTAGACTGCCTCGAGCACGTGACATGCTCTTCTCTAAATAATACAAGTCTAGTAACCTGATGGGTCTGTATGACGTCACATCTTCTGCTGGTTTTCCAGGTTTGAGAATCAAGATAATTTGCACAACTTCTTGTTGGGATGGAAAATGGCCGATTCTAAGTATTGCGTTGTAGATTTGAGTTAGCACAGTTAGAGATTTCTCAGTTAGTTGCTTTATAATTTGTCTAGCTACAAGGTCAAGACGTGGAGTCTTGTTTGGGTTTAGATTCCTGCGGATCATATCTTTTACTTCCGAGATTTTATGGTGAGAGATATGGTATTTTACGGAATGAGATGACATTGTTTTTCTTAGCTTGTGGTATTTCTCATATGAAAGGTTGAAAGATATCAGCCAGATGTGCAGTGAACATCTCAGCCTTCTCATAATCTGTCCTTGCCCATGATCTGTCTGGTTTTATGCTTTCTTATCTTCGTTGTCGCCTTCCACACTGAATATTCAGTGGCTTTTGTAGGAATTAGCTCTTCCAAGTATTCATGGATTTTTTTATTTTTGTCGTGGTTGAGCAATTCATTCAAATCCCGAATTGTTGGGTTGAATCTTGCCTTCTCTTGAGGGGCTTTGGTAGTCATCCATGGCTTTCTTAGCTTTCTCTTTGCAAGAGCAATTTTGTTACTTGGCTTTGACGTCCACCTAGGGGGTTGCATCCCAAGCCAATTGTTAGGTGGTCTATAGCTGTGTATTTCCTCAACATTTTTTAACGAGATGTTTGTAATGTTCTCCCTTCGAGAAACTCTTTAAATAGCTCCCAGTCTGTTCTTTTATTGGTGAGTGTTGCTGATTTCTGTTTGTGGATTATTCTGGAGATAAATGTTACCAGAACAGTAGTGTGATCTGAGGAAAGGTCAAGAGTCTGCTCTGCTACGAGGTGACCTGAGGAGATACCTTTGGCGATGTAGAAGTCAATGACATCTGGGATTTTATTCCTGTCACTGGACCATTAAGTAGGCTTTCCGGTGGACAAAATATTCAAATTATTTTTATCAAGACATTTTATAAGTTCGCGACGTTTGGAAGTTGTTAATCTTGATCCCAATCTGGACTGTTTGGCATTGTAATCGCCTCCTGCAAGGAATCTATTTCCCAGAGTGGCGTAGTACTCAGCATATCTGTCTTCTTTTATAGTGTACCGTGGGGGACAATAAATTGCAGAAATGAATATTGGTCCTCGGGTGTCTTCAATTACAATAGTAATTGCTTGTATGTGCTCCATCGGATACTTAGGTGCTGTGTGTTTTCACTGGGACTGACATTTTGTCAGTATTAAGCAGTGAAAAGCTAAATTTCCTTATTAATTTTTTATTTAATTGTTAATCGTTGATAACGAGGGCAGAGTGTCCCTTGAAACATTCAATATTTAATATTTTGAATTTTTCGGTGGCAAAATACCCAAAAAAAAAGAACATGATTTATAGAACCTTATTTTGTTTTTGTATGAAGGAAACACCTTTTATTTTAACAATTTTCAGAATGGAATATATTGTTGCCATTGGCAGACCATAATAAGCGAAATCGTTACTGACGGTTGCTTATTTATCACTCGAAGTAAAGAAATTACTTGAATCTTTTCAACTATTACTATATTTAAATCAATTGTTATTGAAAACAACAGTTTTAAATTACATATGTACTAGAAGCGTCTTCCTTTTGTAGGTGTTTTCTTAAATTTTTTATTTTGGCAAAAGTATCTAACAGAATAATTTATTAATAAATCTGTACAAAATTCGTCTTTTAAACACGTTGCAATATGTTACATAACATAAAACAAAGATGCACATATAAGTGCACATTTTCAACTTAAAATGGTAGCTCTTCCACTGGTTCAATTCGTCAATGTATAGAAAGCGATTCCTGAAGTCCGTCGGCAGCTCAAACTTGCTTGGATTAGGGAACAACGAGAGGTAAAAGTCATACAACACAGCTCTGATGAGCTCATTTTCACTCACTTTCGATTCATCCATGTTGTCGTTCAGGCACACAAACTTTCTGCAACAGAAACGTTCAACAATTCCCAACCTTTCCCTTCAGAAGAAACTTACTTTGTCCGTCTTCGAATTTCATCCAAGTGACCGACCACCTCGCTGATGTTAGAGTTCAACATCTTGAAAGTGACGTGAGTGCTTTGGGCATTGCTTATTATTTCATATTTGTACTTCTGTCTCACGCCAAAGTGGTCCTTTAGAATTATTGCTAGAGCCGGACAGCTGGTCACTAATTCTTTCGAGACGGTGGGCTGAAAATATACGGTATTTAAATTTGGATCCCAATGAAAAATTGAACTTACAAGCTTTGAATCGACATATCGCTCAAACTCTGGTGTGTTGACTTCTGAGAAGCTTCCTTGCTTCGAGCAATTTAGTAGAAGGTCTTCAAAATGATCGACTGTGGCGTAACTTAATGGCAAATCATATAGTTTTGTTAAAACTGTTCGTATTTCGCGGTCTGACCAAGTTCTAAAACATTAAAATGATTTTTTCAGTAAGTTAAAATAACAAACATCAGTAAAAAATGGCACAAGAGAAATGTAGCGCCACGAAAACATTTTGGAAATAGTATACATTTGTGAGGATGAACTAATCACGGATTGGCTGAGTTGTATGGGAATATGGAGATAGTGACAGCTGTGTCAGGATGAGACTGTTAAGACACATAGCAAAGACTGGAAAAGAACAGACTTATATAAGAACAAGAGACAAACAAAGCGAGCAGAACACCAAAGAAGAAACAGCTGGAATATGTGGAGGAAAATTTGCTGAAACCAGGAATGAACAATTAAAAGAACAAAGTGAACAAGGGGTGCGTACAACCCTAGCTAGCTCTAACTCTCGGTAGAAAATGGCGTGAATAAGGACCAGGCAGCAGTTCTTAAGGTTACACAAAACTTCATTAATTAAAACAAAATGGGCGCTAGTCGTTATACACAACATAAGCACAAATCTAGCTACCAGATCAAATCACACCTACCTTGGATGCCACTACTTCAACCTAAATTTCACAAGAATACGAGCAGGTTCATGAAGGGTTGTAGTATAAATAATCAAAGAAAATATACCAGTCACAGTCAATAGAAATTTAATATTCAACAACAGTGTCAACACTTCACAATCGTAATTAAGGCTGGAGGCTCAGAAATAGTAATTAACAATTACATGGGTGGGAGTCATCCAAATTATAACACACAAATATATTTCAATGTAATTAAAATTCGAACACATGTGCAAGGCAACAAATTAAAAATATTTAAAGCCAGCAACAATGATGGCTGCGCTGATAAATGAACGCACGTCGACCGGCTTGCAAACTGGTAAAATTGAAATTAAAATAAGCCGGGCGCTTAAGGTCACACTGCGCAAGGGGTTTTGTACAGGGTACGTACGCACTTCAGCTAATCCCTAGGCAAAAATGCACTAGCGTTTGATGAAACTTTGAATTACGTTAACACATGCGCCTTTGTTTCAAAAATAATTAGCACGCAAATTTCCCCTATCGACACAATCAAAATGCTGAATGCAAACTGCATGTACTCACTTTGGTATGAGACGTTTCTTCGAACGCCCTTGGAAGCAGTCCCAGGTGTGAAGACCTCTTCAAAACGCCGCTCGAAGCGTTTGCCAAAATTGTTGACAAGAAACTATTTACTCCTAAGAAGCATAGCCTACTTAGATCAAGGCACTCAAATCCCTTTAGAAGGCTTGAAATAATCAGTGTTCACAGCTGCCCTTGACGAGCGCTCAAAATCGAAGAAGCAACTCGCAAAATTTAACTATGGAAGCAAGAGGTTTACAAAGTTTGAAAACCAATATAAACAGTATGAACTAGAAAGTTTGGAATAAATGAAAACAGTATTTATCAATAGCTTCATTCATAAGGCGATTGAACATAGAAACAAATGATACGTTTGGAAAACGAGATAATGCAGTAAAACGCACACAGGAAAAATTGTAAGGATGAACTAATCAGGAATTGGCTGAGTTGTATGGGAATATGGAGATAATGAAGGTTGTCAGGATGAGTATGGAGATCCAAACTTACCCCGAATGATCAGTGTCAAATTTATCAAAAATATCCGACACACTCAGCTGCCTTTTTTCGTTAATTAAAAAGTAATAGTAACTGAAAGCAAACTGCATGTCGTTTTCACTTCGCACACGATTTCTCGAAGTCCTCCTGAACTCCTTCTCAAATTCCACTTGCAAATCCGCCATTATGCTCTTCTCGATCAGAATGGGCGAGTGTGCGGGAGCATATCTGGACTTGAATCCGTACCTCAAGTTATAGATTCGGTTTGTGTGCTGCAAGGATGCTCCGTATGCATCGATATTGAGGTTGCTGTTTCTAATTTTGCTTATAAGTGTCGAGTTGCCTAGGTGCACAACGGGGCTTGCATTTTTGTTACGGTAGTTTCTTGGTATGCGCTTTCTGCGCCTTAGTTTGTTGTGCAACAGTATGCTTTTATTGTGCTGCTCGACTAAATTTGTCAAGTTTGTGGTGTCGTTAGTGTTTAAAAACAATCGACGACCAGCTAGAGTTGGCTCAAGTTTGAGTGAAATTTTTGAGTTGTTCAAGGGCTTTGGTTGGTCGTAGCTTTTTAATCTGTTGCTAAATGCTACTTTTAAACTTTTGTTTTTGGCATCGTTACTATAGTTATCTTCTTGTAATTTGGTATCGCTCCTATTTAAGTTATGCTTTTGGTAATATTTGGTATAAATACTCCAGGTATTATTAAGTACATAGAGGTATTTGGAATTGCTTAAACTTTGTTGCTTATGACTAGAAGAATTAAGGTAATAAGACGCATTGAGAACGGCTCCCTCTTCCTGGAAATTGTTTGTGAGTTCTTTCGAGTTTATTACTGGCATGAAGTTTTCCTCCCAAGAATTCTGAACCTGTTAAAAGCACCAATTAAATAAATACACTTAGGGGTGTACTGTTGCCACAAGAAAACAATAATTACTGATGTGACTATGTTTGCAAAGTTGAAAGCCATAACGGTACGGAAATCAAATTATTTTAATTTCGTTATCAATTCAATAATGACCAGACCTAACACACTTATTATAAAAGAGAATTATAGTGAGTGCATGATCTACTAAGTTTGCAAATTTAAAATAGAGTAGGTCACACAATATTCCTTATCGTAGCGCAGAGGTGAGCAAATTACTTTAAAAGGTAATTAATTACCAATTACCGTGCAATGAAGTAATTGAATTACCAAATTTTCAATTACTCAAATGAAATAGTAATTCAATTATCAATTACTTGGTAATTGTAGTTCCACAACACAAATTATTTTTTCAATTACTTTTACTAGAATTTGTATTTAGATAGCCATGCAGCAGTACATCGTTTTAAACAAATTGAATTTTCTTTACTTGAATATTGTTCACTTCTTACACATGAATTATTATCAAGCTACAATGCTACATCCTGCACAGCCTAGACTACATTAGACAAACACATGCACATCTTATCTACAAACACACGCACCTGCACCAAATATCTCTTTGCTCGTGCACAAAACTAGCTATTGTAGCGTAGCCTATAAACCAGTATATGTTCAAAGTCAATTGTGTATGTTGCTTTAAGAAAACGTCAAAAATTTGATTAGTGTATGTCGCGCACAGCGAACTTTCTAAACGTCAAGAACTGATTTGTCGGACTGCAGTTCTCCAAACAGCGTGCATTCCATGTCACCACAGCATGAGGGAGGCAAACAACAAGGACACTACCAAAGAGTTGCGATTTTACACTTTGCGTAATGTGACAGGGTTATTGCGATAGCAATAAGTGGCCTGGTCATCCTACTCGACGGACAATGGGCCATTTACCCAAGACAAAGAAAGTGAAAAGAATGCCTCGTCGAAGCGAAAGTGTGATCAACTCTTTTCTAACAATAGAGACAAGCCCGCTCTCGTGCCAATAGGCATTGTACTCGAAGAATATCCCAATAATCAGGAATTCTTTCTCCTTGCGTAAGGGAGCAGTATATAAGGCCAGACAGTGTGGCATCTCAACATTGCGTCTCCATCCCCAGCTTGTCTTAGTTACTTTAACCAAGACCAGGGCTCTGGTTAGTTCCCAAGCCTTAAATGCTAAATAAACAAACATTGCATCTCCACAGCCAGTCTGCTCACTTTGAGTTTACTGGAGGCTTTTGGTCAGATTCCATAGCCTACTTTTCAAGTTAAATTCCGATGTTCGTTTATGTAATTCGCTATTTGTATTTTCTACGTATTAATGTATTTGTATGTTTGTATTTTGTGTTCTAATATAAATAAAATGAATGTTATTGTTTTCCACAACCAGTTACACCTTATTGAACCAATAATTTTTTCCAAACTGTTATCAGACTAGTCATAGGAAAGCATAAATTGCTCCAGCAATACCCTATTGCCATTTGCTTAACATGAAACTTCATACGGCCTTATTTAATTTTTTGCGTTCTGGTCATTTAATACCCTATTGAGGCCAGTGATTTAGTAATTGAATTACCACAAAGTGTTTCTATTACCGCTGCGAGTAATTTCAATTACCACAAGTAATTCAAATACTTGCAAAGTAATTTAAATACTTTAGAGTAATTTTAATTATCCAAAAGCAATATTGCCTAATTGAATGTAGTAATTAATTACTTTCACAGAAATGGCGATTACCAATTACAATTACAATATTTTGAAAAATAATTCAATTCCAAGACAAATCAACAAAAAGGAATTTAATGAGTAATTTAATTACAAAGTAATCAATTACTGCTCAGCTCTGCCGTAGCGTAGCTTTGAAGAGACATAAAAATTCTCACTTACCATTTCTTGGTCAAGACTCTTACAATCACAGATGCCTTCTTTAACGCTACACTTATTTTTGTTATAATAAAGAATTAATGTATAGAATGCATTGTATGATATATTCTCTGTTGTATTTTTATTTGTTATAAAAAAAGTATATATAACAAACTTCGAGACTCGTATTTGGCTGGTAGCTCCATCAACTGACGGCCAACGTGCAAATCAAGAAAATTTGAGGTCGATGGGTATCAAAAATAGGGGAAAAAGGTGAAAGTTAAAAATAAATCGAAGAAAATGGTGAAAACCGCCAAATCACGCACGAAGTTATTGAGGAACAATTGTGGAGAACGAGGAGTAATCCTTGTCAACTAAGGATTGCATACATGTAAATATGAATTAAAAGAGCCATCGCTGGCATAATATTTGCCATAGGAATAAGCACAATGATGATAAAACTTGTATCAGTAAAATAGTATAACTTGTTGGAGTCATTTGATTCCCCAATTCTAGACTTTGTAATTTTTTTACCTCTCAGCCACGGGGAAGCAGTCAGACAGTCACAGTGCAACTATTGAACTTTCTACAAATGGAAAGCACCAGTGCGGCATTGTGCGAATTCTTGGTGTTCCTCCCCAGACAGTTTCGAAGATGGTAAAGCGCTTTCAGGAGCTTGGGCGTAAAGGGAACTGCCCAAGGAGAGGAGAAAAGGGAAATGTTTGAACACATAGCTTCAGGAAGATTATTCGTAAGAAAATTACGTGAAAACCTAGGGTTTCCATGACAAATAACAAAAGAAATCAGTACTAATTGATTGCTGATAGCAAGGAAGGATCTTCAACTGACCCTGTACAGACTGCAAAGACAATAAACGTGTACGGCTGGAAGTAGCTGATGCTGTGGAACGGATAGCCACCCTAAAGTGGAACTGGGTGGGCCACGTGGCAAAACTTACGGACGGACGTTGGACTCTGGAGTGGAGACCGTGCCAAGACGCATATCACAGCAGAGGACGACCACTAACAAGATGGTCCGACGATATCAAGAGAATTCGGACAAACTGGATGCACACAGCACAGGATCGGCAAGAATGGATTAAACTACGGGAGGCTTATGTCCAGCAGTGGACGCAGATGAGCTGAGTGATGATGATGATGATGACGGCTGGAAAATATTGGCAACTGAAGCAGTGCATTGTTACGCGTCAGTTGGCAAATACCCTTTTCACTGACGAGATAATTATCAAAATTGAACAGGCCCACAATCATCAAAATGATAAGAAATGCTTTTCTGAATGTTCCACAACTGTCTGATGTGGTTATGCATCATCACGATTCATTATCGGTCATGGTATGAGGTGGGATTTGCTCATCAGGCAAAACTCCTCTTGTTTTCATACCAAAAGGGCTAAAAGTCAATTGCAAATCAAGATGTGTATCACAGAGACATTTTGGAAGCTGTTTCCTTGCTTTGGGCTTAGTAACATTTTGGAGACCAGGTTTGAACATTCCAGTACGATTTTGTGCCTGCTCATAAGGCACGATTGACATAAGGCTGTGCCTGGTTAAGTTTGGAAGCCCAAGCCTGTGCAGACACAACTCTTTTCGACATCATTTGGCGCAGTGTAGGGTTAAAGGAAGACATTTTGAATGTCAGTAGTGTAATTATTACATATGTTGATCATGTTATGGGTTGCCATTTAGTTTCTTGTGGTGTTAGATATCATCAAATGAAAATTATATGAAGGCTGATGTTTTAAATAAGAAACCACCCACAATTGTTTCTCTCTTTTTATTGCTCTGCAGAGTGCTGCTATCTAGATTAATATAGACAAACTCGAATTTTCTAATGTAAAAATTTCTACCTCAGATATTCAACTTATGCAAGGGTTTGTTTCTCTGCTGGGCAGGTGTGGGTCAGAAACACAGACAGATATTTTTGCTGGTGCAGATAATTTTAGTAAAATAAGCTTCTTGGCCTTTCAGTCACTATAATTAAACAGAAAATCTGTGAAATTTCAGGCATAGATAGAATAAACAGGAACCAAATGATATTTAACTGATTCTAGCCAAATGCTGAATCTGTACTAAATTAAGCAAGAAAGTACACATTACGTAGAAAATTATTTGTAATAATAATATATTTATTTGTAATAATTGTACGTGAAGATATAAACTACAATGAAATTTAAAAAAAAGTTTCCGGTAGCGGGAATTGAACACGGGCCTCCTGAGCGAGTCAGGTATCCTAGCCACTGCACCATACCAGGTTATAGTTTCTCTTCTTCAACCAGCTGCATATTTAAATCAAAATGCATTTATTTTAATGGCTGAATTTTTAGCGTGGGTTTTAGCCTACGTGACCTTCCGCACGTTTTGCTTCTAGCAAAAACCAATGTAGCATATGTATGTAGGAGAGAGAGATGAGGAAGCGACGCTGAGAAGCCATTGAGAACTACTGCGTTTTCGAATTGATTCATCTTCGAGCCTTCACAAATTAACAGTTGAATTATCGATTGCTCTTGCAGCCCTGGGGGCTGCCTTCCGGGGCTGTTTTGAAGTGTGTTATACGGCAGTTTCTATTTTTGCTGTACTATGCTTTTAGTTAGTGTGGATATTTTTGACTTTTTCCGCCGCAACAAGTGTTCTGTTTGCAGACGCCCAAAGTTATACAAGGAACGCTAAGAAAGTTATAGCGGCCGAAAACTCATACTGGGAGTTTTGTGAGCTACAAAAACGCGTTCGCGGATTTTAATCAGGGTTCTCACTTGTGCCAGCTTTTTCTCGAGCAAGTTCATGTACCGAAAATTGCAAGTTGTATGTACATCTTCCATCTACCCGTTTGGGGATTTGTAACGTTCACCCTTGGCAAGGAACAACACCCCGGCCATTGAGGCTTTCTTTCCCACATCTAACAAACATTTTGGCAGTAGCTGTGTGCACCAGTGTCAGAAAATTCGTTGGACGTAAGGTAACAGCTTCTACACTTCTGGAAAAATGGTACTGTGTGGTCTCGTTAATTGAATTTTAAAGCGATTTTAATCTACAGTGAAGTGGTTATCTATTTGTTGTCAAATAAATAAACTGTTAAGAAACTTATTTGATGTCGTAAATTTAATTAAGAATTCAAGTATTTGCTACCGTGACCGTAACAGTTAAGCTTCGCCATTTGTATTAAGTAAGAATACTAACCCTTTCATCCCGTACAGTTTTGTCAAATATTTACATGCCTATATTCAAGTTAACATATTTGCATTTATTTCATGTATGATGTTGCATGCGATTTTTATCATATGATGTGTTTTTGTATAGGGGGGGTTTAGCATCTGCAAGGAATTTCAAATAGAGATAGGTTCAATGAAGAAGCTGCAAGCTGATTGTGGCGTTCTAGCACTACCGACTACGCAAATGAATGGTTCACATTTACACTTTCAATGGATTTTTCTGTATTACCGGCTTAAAACCCCGATAAAAAATCTCCCACTCTACTTTGTGGAATTAGAACCTAGTGAGAATAACAAAGATATATACGAAATTAAACACTTTACGCACTTAGTAGTAAGTTTCGAGCCACCACTGAAAAAGCGAGACATCTAGTGTGCAAGATGATTGAAATTTTCAAACCTTCAGAACTCAGCAATCATTGATGCTACAAAAAAAGTAACTCTAAGCAAAAATGTTCTACTCGCCGAGAAGTTTCTATTGATGTATAATACATGCATATTAGTAAATTTCTACCAGGAGATACCTACAGGAATTGATTAGACAAAGTTTATAAGCAAACTATCTTAAGGATATCCGTACACGACACAGTATATCCTCCCAACATCTTTTCTCTACCTAGTATAACAAGGAAGCGTAAAGTGCATCCTTGTTATGCTAGTTTTCTTGCTTATTCCTTGTATTAACAGTGACTGGATTTGTTTGGTGAGTACGAGTGTTTTGTGACGCGAGCTTTCATGTAAATTGGCTTAATGTTTCAATTATCAATATCAATTGGCAAGAGGCCATCTGGTCACAAAAAGACATAACACGAAGACATTTGGGGCCACGCCAGGGCTTATAAGAAACCAGATGAAGTCCGCTAGAGATCCTGCTGATTGCCTGATAGGGCACAGGTGTAAAACCGGAGAGTTGCGCAGGCTACATGGCGTCGCTCAATCTGCATCACCACTAGATTATCACGTTTGTCCCCACTCTGAGTTAACCAGGTAAGATCGCCCGAAATAATATAAAAGAAGAGCCCCCGGGGTCCAAAGACAAGTTCTAATCCCAGCTTCTTCCTGAGAGGTTGTACTTCCTGAGCAACCCCTACCCTGACCTGACACCTCCCTTCCTGCTTGTGTTAGTCGAACTGCATTTAAAGCAATCCTGCCCAAAACCTATCCTTTCTGCTAAAGCATAAGGCACAACAGAATTATCATGCGGCCTAGCTAAACAACCCCTTCATGCTAAAGCATAAGACACAACAAAATTATCATGCGGCCTAGCTATAGATTCTTCCCCCAGTTATCTGTATGCTCAACCGTGAATCCTCCCTGCTAACAAACTATTTCTCCAAATAGCCCGCAACAATCAGAAGTCGGCCAAAATTTAGTTGAAATAGCGCGAGCCGCTTAAAATTCGTAGCAATCCCTAAGTTCGCGCACAATTAAATTTCATTTACAGGCAAACCGAGTGCACTTATGCGAATTCCAAGCTTTTATCAGGCTCGACTCGAGTAACGCCAACCATTGAAGGTCGTCTTCGGACTCTGCGAATTACAATTCATTTAACAGGCGGCACCAGGGGCTATTACTAATAGCCCTAAAATCATTCCAGCGTTTTTATTATTATACTTGGAGCCTGGAGAAACCCGTGATGGGCAAGGTATAAACTTGATGTTTAATTTGGTATAGTTCTAGTTATTCGAGTTGCAAGCAGGCCGATTCCTGCACCCGTAGTCTGGGAGCAACGCGCACCTGTGCTGCAAGCTACACACATCACCCAGAAGGATTCTTGATTTTATTTTTTGTAAATAATTGTATTTACAACCAGATTTGAGTTAATTCTGTAACGTGGGTGTAAGAAATAAACCTTGTAAAATTAGACTTGAGATCCTTTACTCCAACCGTCTACAACTCTGGGCCAGAGCTACCCACCAGCAGTAATTACTAAAGTAAATTGCAAGTACTCCGAAACGTTACAGCTTAAATTAGTATTTTAACGACATTGGCTTGTTATCCCTTCAAATAGCGCATTTTGAGGGGCTTATAATTTTAGGTTCAAACTTTAATATCTGAAAAACAATTGAATTTAAGAGTATAAAGTAAGATATCAAAAGAAAGTTCATTAAAAGAGCATTTCAAAAATGCAAAAATATAAATTTGCTAATTTTTAGTACCCTGTATAGTAATAATACCCAGAGCCACAAACACTCATAGTTTATGAAAAACAATTTTTGGTAACATTGTTTTTCATGCAATTGTTTTATATTACTTACGCAAACTGCCCGAAATTCGACATTTTTTGCATAAAATCGTTAACATCTCTAAAACCGTTTGCTTCAGACCCACATAAACTTATACTAATGGTTAGCGTTTCAACGCGAAACTTTTAAGCTACTAAAATATAAGCCGTTCTATGTAAAAGAAGACAAATTTGACTTGCCACTTTTTGAGCTGCCATAAATAATCAAAAATATTTTACCAATGTGCACCAGCTTGGTACCTACAAATTTTATATAACTCTCCTTCACACCTGCACCATTTGATTAGAGCAATATTAAATGACACAAATAAGTAAACAACAGCACACCGTTAAAGCTAATATTCAATATTCTATATTTCACCTTATTCACGACACTGCAGTCGCCCCCATCCATTTGGCAGTTTGGATTGTAGCAGGCAGAGTCACACTGCCCATCGCCTACATACACCCAGGGGCAATCCACAGCACACATAGGCAGTGGCCATGCGAGGTAAACCAAAAACCCCCGCGTAGGCGACAGAAAGTCATCGATAAACATGGGAGCGCCTAGAAATATATCATCGTTGAAGTAGATGAAGCGGTTGGACAAACCTGGAATTCTACAATCTAAACAATGTTGCAGCTCCGGCACCGTAAACTCATTTTTTTAACCTGTGCAGGTGAGATTCGATGGCGGGACTAGAAAACGTGGGCAGATCGAACTCGTCGACGAAAATTTCATCGTGGCTTATCAAGGTGACTTTCTCGTAATCTAAGTTGAGCCAGTAGGGGATCTGGCCGTTGGTGACTATGTAGACGTGGTGGATCCATGGGGCGTATTTCTCGAGCGATCTGAAAGTAGGCAGAGCCAATGCCAAAATGTTGTGGTGCAGCGTGGTCTCACCGTAGAGAAAATTTTAATTCGTATTTGTCGTCGAAACGCTGATTGGAGTAGTCTTGGGGTGTCGTTGAGTTCACGTGCAGGTATTCGTTGAGGTTTTGCAGAAACTTGGGATCCGAGCCGTTCACCCACGTATAAACAATGTCGATGGGCTCGCTGATAAAATATTTGGTTTCTACTGGTGTAAACAGCTTGTAAGATATCTGAAAGAAGCATTTTGTACTTTAATAGTTTAGAGTTGTTGATAATAAACCTAACCTGTATGAAGTTAAATACGGCAAATATTGCTATAAAAGTAATGAGAACGCTGAACAATTTGTACTTTATAATTAAACTAACGATGCAACATTTCATAACCATCGTTCTTGCTTGCTTACACGTAATTATAAAATTGCTTATTACAGCAAAATGATGAGTTGGGCAACCTCATTTTGAGGTTATGTAATTTGTTTACGTTTTAATGCAACATCATCATCAGACATCATCCCTCACCAACAATAATAAGTAAAAGTACGGAAAATTTTTTCTATGGCCCTAATTTTGCCATTCGAGGAAATCGTTATTTAGTAAATACGCCTTTATTGATTTTATGCATAAAATTCTTGTTTCTAATTGCTGCTAAAGACTATTCGTGCGAAAAATATCATACCAGATATTGGGTACCTTTTTACAGCTATCATCATGGTATTGTAAATACTTAAGCCCCACATTTAAATATTATTGAAATTTGTAATAAAATTAATAAAAAAGTTCAAGGTGAAATAGTTTTTTACATTATAAAGATATAATTTCTAAAATTGTTTTATATTTTTTAAATAGCATATGAAATGCGGCATTTTTACCCCCCCCCCCCCTAGATACATTAAATTTGAACAAGACGTCTCGTACGCCTTAATATTTAAATAATTGTCCTTTTTATCCCTTACGCCCAGTGAACATGAAACTCCCTTAATATCTCAGTTAGTCGCTTATGAAAGATCACTATCTGCCAAAACCTTATTACGCTCTGCAGACGTTTTACCTGGAACTGGCTGCTGCATACCCTTGGAAATGACACGCCTCGATGGCATCACCCGCTCCTGGCGGACATTATGCCGGGAACCACTGACCGCGCGCAGGCCTCGTAAGGACAGTTGAATTGGCACCTCTCAAAACTGACGCTTCAAATAAGCCTTTAAATATACCGGGTGTCAACGAATTTATTAGACAAGTCATAACTTCTAGAGTATTAGATGTATCAAAATGAGATTTGGTATAGGTAAATGGTATAGGGAGAGGAGAGTTTTCGCATATTTTTCAATTTCCGGTAACTTCCGGTTTCACCGGAAATGGCTCCCATTTCGAATTTTTAAATGAAACACCCTGTATATTTTTGCATATTTGGATTTCTGAGACAATTTTGGATCAGCCTGTGACATTTTAAAAACGTATCCATAGCACACTTGGCAAAAGTAAATAAATTATTATCCAGTATTTTGCTTAGAAATATTTAACTTATGAGCTTATTTTTAATCCAATCGCAAATAAATTAGTATCGTTAGATTCGCCAAAAAATCCTCTTTTCGGAAAGTGCTTGTCAAAAAAGGGTCGCCATTTAAAAAAAAATAGTTAAACAAGAAAACGTGCTTTTGCCAACTTGTCTTATTCCTATCTATCATACTAATCACTAAAACTTTGCGATTGTAATTTTCTGACATCACCTGAGGTCTTTAGATTAGTTTGCGTCTGATCATGGCCACCTAGATGCCATATTAAAAGTGGCTCTAAAAAAATCAAGTAGGCTTAAAAACTTTTTAAAATGTCACATTCTGATCCAAAATTGTTTCAGAAATCCAAATATGCAAAAATATACAGGGTGTTCCATTTAAAAATTCGAAATCGGAGCCATTTCCGGTGAAACCGGAAGTGACCGGAAAGTGAAAAATATGCGAAAACTCTCCTCTCCCTATACCATTTACCTATACCAAATCTCATTTTAATACACCTAATACTCTAGAAAATATGACTTGTCTAATAAATTCGTTGACACCCGGTATAGTCAAAATTATACCCATTCGGAGTCACGTGACTTTTGTCTGTCTCTGTTCATCTTTAGTAAAATAGATGAAATGGAAGAAATTTGAAAAAAAGGCATGTCGATTCATAAAATTAATTTTAAAAATTTGACGTTTCTAATCTGTCAGATTATATTTTTCGTGTAAGTTATTGAGATAAGGGTAATAAAACCTAAAATTGTTGAGCCGAAAACTGGAAATTAAAAGAAACCATCGGACATGCGGTATAACGAGCAGTCACAACAATTAATTTGAATATTATGCGTTTTTTTAATGAAGAGTACAATATTAATAATAGTAAATCAACAGTTTCACCCTCCAACGCTGTTCGCCGTGCTTCTCTTGCGTTAAATATCTCGGAGAGCACAATTTACCGAAAATATGAGCCAGAAAGTGAAGAATGCAAAAACGGAAGTCGACGAAGCAGTCAAGACACTGTATATAAAATGTATGTAGCTAAAGAATTTGTAACCATAAAAAATCTAAAAAATGTTTGGTTGAAGAATCTGGAGATTTTTCACATTCAGTTTCTTCCCTAAATAGATTGTGCAAGGAAATAGGCTTCAAATGGCAATGTTCTATAACAGAATATGCATGCACAGAAATTGACTTAAAATTTGCTATACGCAGCAGGTTTTTAATGTAGCAGCTGACATATCTTTATTATATTTACATTTTACGACATGTTATGTTTTCTTTAACCTGTAAATTCAGTTTGATTTCATATAAGAGAATAAACCCGTAGCAACCTTGTTTTAGAAATTGGCATATGTCAGGATAACCTACAAAACGGAATGTCATTTATTTCCCTAAAATTGCATTTTTAAGAATCGACATACGTAAAATTACTAGATTATCACGTGACTCCGAATGGGTATAAATTTGACTATAGTACAATGGGTGTACTTACATATACACTCGGAAAATGCGTTTGCGGTATTTGCAAACGCTGGCGCGCTGCACTTTAACACTGTTTGCAGCAAAAGTTGACTGCCAAGCTCTTTTAGCGCCGCTTCAAATTAACGTATATCTCCCTGGAATAATTCACGCACTATACTTTCCCCCAGAAGAGGGTGCGTGCAACTGCTGGCTTTTTGTTGAATTTGCATGAGTTGAAAATCCCAGCATCCCACGTACAGCGTGTGTTTCTTGCTGCACTCGCGGAAACCAAAATTCACAATACACGTCCAGCACAGGACTGGCTTTGCGAGCATTTGCTTGCATAAAATACAATATTAAATCTAATAATAGAACATAGGAACTTGGCTTCTACATTTAAGCATGAAAATAAACATTATCGGTAAGGAATCTAGCTGGCCCGTTACACAGCATAATTCTTTGTAAATCATAGGAATTAAAGAACAAAACCATTTTTACACTCCATAAAAGAAACGTTTAAATAAAATCCATATTAGAAGTTAAGTAAACTACTACGAAACTACGTTATTCTGAAAAAAATTAAGATATTTTCTAAAATTATATTTTTTCCTCTTTGTCCACTTTCTTACCAATGACTTCTGCTCTGGAGCTTTTAAGCAGGAGTAAAACTTTTCGCAATCCATATACGAATGAACTTTTAGTTAACCCGAAGAATTTTATTGAAAGCTCGAACCCCAATGAATAATTGCCAAACCCGAAGTCTTCGGGTCAAAATGACAGTGTTGGCAACCCTGATTAAGTAACTGGCATATTTTTAATATAAACCTTGCAGACGAAGCATATCGTTTGAATATATCGAAAAAAATAAAAAAAGACAAATAGAATATCGCAGAGCAAAACAGAAATAGTTAAAATAGTTAAAATTAAGACTACCCTACGTATGGTATATAATGCTATGGGCCTAGGACATAGGTACCTACTAATTCTACACTGCAGCTCCACTTATGTAGTTTGTTTGTAATGGACAAAGTGTAGGCATGCAGAGTACCAGGTACCTTAAACACCAACTACTACGGTCACACGGTCGAAGTCCTACTTAGAATTTTGCCAAATGATGGCATTCTGAAGAGGTTTTCATCCGCATTTTTTAAATTTCGAAGGCGCATTTTGCCATAAATTCATAACCCCGCCTTTCGACAAGGGTCCTGAATTGAAAAAACCCATACCAATTCAATGGGGTTATACTGGCAATGGTATGGTGTTAATCTAAAAACACCATACATTTAGTAAGATAACTGTGATATACTTCTTTGAATAATTTTTATTGGCAAAAAACTAACCATTATGGACCATTGTCCATTTTACCATTATAACTTGTCATCTATTGCATTTAGGGCAGGAAGTAATTGATCCTCCACACACTTCTTAAAAATTTCGCCATTTAAATTTTTATGATTATCCTTATTGTTGGGAATAAATTAAAGCTTCAAACTTATCGTATATTTTCAGTATAAGATCTATTGACAATTAATTACTCAAATACCTAAAAACATATAAAATTATAATCCTAGATTCAATATTAAATCAATTAATGTTTTTTACTTTCACAATTATGTATGTAATTTTTAACAGGAACAAAATAACAAACAAACAATCGAAATAACTACTTGATAAATAATATGGTCTCTCAAAATTAGTTAAATATTCTTAACACTTATATTATTCAATTTTGCTGTCCAAAATTAAATTACATCGATCTAGAAATCCTGCATGACATCCAGCATATAATACAGTGAACCTTTTACCCCTGTTTTTAATTTTGGCTGGGTTTCCTTTTAATTCTTTAACATGAATCTATATGCGTATCTGCGAACCATTTCTGTAGATCTATGTTTCGTCAAGATTTATAAAATTCACTTTTTCATTAGATTCCAAATATTTCTCTGGAAATGTAATCTGATTTTTTTTAATATCTTCAAATATCGCAAAGCTACGAAAATACACTTGAGGAGCCGCGAGCTAGACTCAGTAAAGATGACGTGGAGTTCTTTAAATTATATAATTACCAAATACCATGAGCGTCAACAACTCTTTAAATTACAACAAATGTACCGTCATTTGGGGTGAAGTGGACAACGTGTGGTGAAGTGGCCCGCTTAAGAATTATTCAACATAATAGGTGCTGCTATCTGCTGTGTGATAGGTAAATCATTCACAGCCTCATAAGTCGGTAGCATGGGCACTGTAAGTCATATTAATAGGTATATGTAACAAAAATTCATCAACAATGCTTCACAATTAATTAGAACTGTCAGTGCTGTTAGTTTGTTGATATTCAAACACCTGTAAAACCTCTTGTGAAAAAGTGCTTTCCAAAAGTTTGATTTATGCAACATTTGTTTGGGTTGAAATTTAAGTAATTGGGAGCACATACCCACAACTAAGATTAATTTAAAAAAAAATGCTTATTTTTTAGATAAAAAAATATAAAAATTTGTCTTTCCTGTGGTGAAGTGGACCACTACAAAAAATGCCGCGGAATTACAAACCACAGCTCGGGGGAAGGCGTTACTGTCAATATACAGACAGACAGCTACAAGAAGCCTTAAATGAACTAAAACAAGGTAACCAGTCAATTAGAAAAATGAGCGAGAAGTACAACATTTCTAGAACGACCTTGAAAAGAAAATTGTTGGGGTTGAATACAGGGAAATATGGGGGGCAGACAGTTTTAAGTGACATTGCAGAAGTGGGCATTGTACAAACTTTAACGTTATGTGCAGAGTGGGGGCTTCCCCTCACGAAATTAGATTTGAAATTTCTGATTAAAGGTTACCTAGACAGAAGTGGCAAATATATTAGAACAGCGTGATCTAAGAAGAGGCAGATATAAATTTATCAGTATTGACTGTGACAATATTTCTTAACATTATATTTACATTAATATCTAAGTATCAAAGAATCAATGTTAAATTTGTAAAATGTATTTTTAAAAAAGACAATAAAAAGAATGTATATTTGAAATAAATTTTTTAGAGAAAATATAGTGAACTTTCCTCCTATCGCCTTATTATTCACCAAATTTGATGTGTGCTGGCTACATATGGTTTTTCTAGTGACCACTTCACCACAAGGAAGGTATTAAATGGCCAAACTGCATGTTTTATACGTGTGGTCCACTTCACCACAAACTCTGGGTGAAGTGGACCACTTTTTAAAAAATCATAAAAAATTAGTACTTTATTTTTTTGTCAATTTCTAATAAGCAATCATTAGATAAGATATTGTTTAATATATATTTAAAATTTCGAACGGTTCTGAGCACAATTGATTGAATTATGTTCAAATAACTCCTAAAAAGTGGTCCGCTTCACCACGGATGACGGTACTCAAATAAGTTGAGAACTTATAAACTTAAATAAGTGCAACAGGCAATAACACAATATCTGAAATACAGAAGGTAGCATTAACGAAATTAGACACATAAAAACGTTAGCAGTATAACATATTTAATTAGCATTGAAGTCACATAAAATATAGCCAGTATATAAACTTTTCCACGTAAGCCAGTACTCGAGATGTCAGAACATGAATTAAGCAAAACACAAACCCCCGCAGATAGAAATATTATACTAGTAACTAACACATTTAAACAGGTAATCCAAGGTCAACAAGTAATATGTGAATGATAGACTATGAACAGCTTTAATTTCTCTACATTAATACACCTAGAGCTTGTAGTACAAATACCATTACCCCAATGTTCATTAGGTTGTGAGTTACTTATCTGAGAGGTGCAGGCTTCTGCAGTGGGTGAATTAAATAGCCCCCAAACGGGCTCGTACAGCCAAGCTGCTGCAGGTTGCGGATGCTAATAGAGATAGCCAGCGCAACGCCCAGGCGATGTGGCCCAAAATCAAAGGATGCTTTCAGGACAGAGGGAGCGCATGCCTTCCCAAAGTAAGCAAACTCGAAAAAAACCCAAAATTTCCGGGTAAGAAAAGCTAGGAATGTCAGACGCAATTAGCCAAAATGCATTACTTACATTACCAACATCGAAAATGAAGAAACCCCTCGCCTTGAATTCAGGCTTTTCTAGAGAACAACCATTACATGCAACTTGACAATTCGAGGCCACGTAGCAAAAGAGATGCTCTTCAGGTCGTAACAAGACGATTTTTTATCTCAAAAGGCGAACCAAAAGATGCTTGTACCATAAGATAAGCGATTAAAAATACAGCAAAACGAACAGATTAAAACGTCTGATGAAGCTTACCGGTAATGCAGATTATCACATATCGGAGCAATATGTGAGCGTTCGATTAGGTTACGTTCATACGAAGACCGCGTTCAAATAAAGGAGCGTTTACACGACCAAGAATTATGCACAAAAAATTCTAACGCCAATTACGCTTTTACAAGTAACAAAAATTCTTAACTTGCAAAAATTTTTGCTCCCATTAAAATGTATCTGTTGTTACACTTTTATATTTAAAACCCATGCTTTAATAATTTTGTGCAATGTTACTTTTGACCCTTGAAATTCGAATTCTTGTTTTGAAATTTCTAACAATTTTTCTAAACTAAAGTATTCCCCATTCTTATGCAATTTCCAAATTTGTCGACTTAAACCTTCTTTAAAACAATACTCGTTATAGTATACTCTTTGGATGCTTTTCGTCTTAGTGTTTTGGCAGTTTTTACATGGTTTATGGCAATACATTTTTGAACATCATTAATTCATTTAAATGCTGATACATAAGATAATTTGCTATTGGGCCTACTGCCTGTTAATTTCCCGAACCTGTAAATAAATAAATAAATAAATATCTAAAAAATATACATAATTGTTTTGAAATTACATTAGTTGACTAGGAAACCTGTAATGAATTATTACCCAGAAAATGCTGGCTACTTTATCGCACAGGATTTCTTTTGCTAACGTTGAAGCCAAGTTTTTAAATTCAACGTAGCATTTCACTAGCGTCGTTTTCAGAGTTTCTGATAATATTATTGCATTCGCTTTTATAAAATTCAACGAAGAAACTTTCAGAATTAACTAGTACAAGCAAACCGCCCGCTACGCGCTGCGAGTCTTGAATCGGCGCGCATGTGAAATAGGATACGCGAAAGGTCAAGCTCCGAGCCGAGCCCTAAGATAAGAAAAACAAAACCTAAACAAATATAAACATCTGTGAGGCCGGAACGTGAGATTTTATTTTGTGCCACAGACACACATTAAGGAAAATTATATTATAGATTATCAAAAATGATTTTCATTTAGTACGGCCATGGAATAGTTCCTAATTTATGATTGCAACTACATTTATATTTAAATGTCAAACTTGACATTTAATTTTCAAGTGAATTATAGTTGAATTATAAATTAGGAACTATTCCAAGGCCATACTAGATGAAAATAATTTTTGATCATACTATAGTATGTTTCCATTTGAAAAATCTAATTTAATTTGTCAATTTTACTTTAGTTATTTGTTCTGACGTTAAATGTCACACAGCTACACTGTTATAGTATATTACGTTACAAGATCCGTAAGTGCATTAGAACAGGCCAAAAGCCAATAAGGCAATGATCGAGTCTTGTATAACATTTTTTTTGCTATCTACTAATAGAAATAAAAATGATTGTTGAATATTGCAAATATTTTTTGCCTACATAAAGTGAGTGGTTGTTGTTTTTATAGTAACCATATAAAAACAACTTCCTATAACGGTCCTAGTACCGTCATATCCATAACTGGTCTGTTATTTTGTTGTTATATCAACCAACAAGGATACGAAAAGTTGACCTTTTCGTCACAGATAACGAATCCGAAAACAAGTAAAAATAGGTTGATAGCACAAAATAGCTATTTATGCAACAAGTGCTAAAAATCGACGTTTATGCACGAGACATGAAAATTATGAAACGAAGTCGAAAGCTGAGTTTCATAACATGTCTCGTGCATAAACGACTTTTAGCACGCTTTGCATACAATATTTTATCTAAGACCTTAATTTTACCGTTATTAATCCATAAATATAGATTTAACAAATGTTTGCATCTACGACACTTCTAATTTATGTCATAATAAATAGTAGGCCTTGCGCGGGCGAATGTTTGCGAAGCCAGTGCTGTCAAGGTCAGTTACGAAATGTAATTATTAATACTCCACATCTGAGTGTATTCATTACATAACGCTTTAATTATTTCAAAAACACTTTACCTGTAACGCAAGAAGCAACTAGAATAACTTTACAACTTCACTTCCAGTTCGAAATTGTAGTTTTATAACCTCACTTCACTTTTAGCACTAGAGCTAAAAGTAAACAGCTGATTTCTTTAACCACGGCAAACTATAAAACGTCACTTTTAGTGAAACAAGCTAGCGCTAAAAGGCCTAGTTTTAGTAGTGGTCGTAGATAAAAATCATTTCAAACTACATGCCACTCTGTTTCTATAATAAAAAATCAGACTATACTCAAGAGTGATACCACAAGCAGTGGATATATTTTTGACAAATATTTTGCCGTTTTCATACACATTTTTTCGGCTCATTTTTGATGCAATTTTTTTCGTGAAATTTAAACGCAATAATTTATATGGAAACTGTAAAATATTTAAAAAATATATATCCACTTCAAGTGGTATTTGGGACGACTATTTAACAATATTAGTAAATAGCAATTAATTTAATTGAAAAATAATCCAAAAATTGATATAACTAATTACAAAAATATAATTTTTAGTTATTAAAATAATAATTATTAATGGGGCATCTTAAAATGTTTAACTAGAAGCAAACTTTGTTTACACAGTTTGTTGATGTTTATTTTTACGTAACCTAGCGACATCATCAAGGACAGAACATCGTTACTAAGCGATATTTCGCAACAAGGCTGCTTCATTTTTGAGTAGGTACATTGTTTTTTTTAATATTCTGCATGGTGCTGCATATTCAGTGATATAGTGTTCCTATTGGTTGAAAAAAGCAAATGTTTGCAAAATGATTGGCTTATTTATATCATATATGTAATACTTACTATATTGCTAGCGGCCATGAGTGGGAAACTCACCAAGGAAGTGAGACACACAACCAACTCTTCAATGTATAATGGTGAGCTGTGCGCAAGCCCGGCGGCGTCGTCCGCCCAATGGGGAAGTGGTCAAGTTTAAAATTCGCTTCTAAAGACGGAGTTCGAATTCTCACGCATGCGCACGAGACGCGTTATACTCTAAGTGAAACTATGTCGGCGCCGTAATGTTTTCGGGCGTTCCGAGGCCCTACTAGCAATATATGTATAATACACATATGGCTTATATATTATAGTGTTGAATAGTCAGTTATAATCCACTCACAATGTTTCCTCCTCCCGGTAAGCTGTTATATATTCTGAATTGTGATAGAAGTCAAACTGTGACATGAAAAAACGATGACATTCTTTACAATTGTTTATTGGCATTGTTGCAATTTTAATGTCAACAAATTTTATACCGGGTGACCATAAATGGTTGTGATTTTTTTTCTTAGGTTGGCACTGTAAATATATGTCAAAGTCAGTGAAATGTAAAGTGTATACATTTCACTGGTCAAAGTCGAGGTTAGCAGGTTAGGTTTTGCGTCAATTTGTGACATAGACTTATAGTGCCAACATAAGACAAAAAATCACAACCATTTATGCTCACCCGGTAGAAGGAAACAAAAATGTAACTGGCAAGAGTGCAAGCATTGAAAAATCATAACCACAAATTGAAAACAACATAACCCAATTTTGTTGTGTAGTTATTTCGCATGCTTACCAACAAAAATCTAACATAGCCCTCCAGAAGTAGGAAGAAACATTGTGAATGAATTATAATGGTTTATCAAAAAGTCTTTCAGTTCCGGGAGGCTGTGGTATAGTTCCTAATTAATGAATACAACTATTTTAATTAAATGTCAAACTTGACATCTGATTTTTTAGTGACTTATAGTTGCATTCATAAATTAGGAATTGTACCATAACCAAAATGTATTGTAGTGGCTATTGTACTAGTACTCAAGTGACTATTTTGAAAAAAATAAAAATCTTTATTGATATGTATACTACAATAATTTTTAACGATATTAAAAGTACAATTTGAAAAATGTATGTTACCACGATACTATGTTACTATAATCCTGCCGCAGATGCTTCACTCTCTATTGAATCGGTCAATTCAGTAGCTACTTCATTTTTGAGTAGGTACATTGTTTTTTTAATATTCTGCATGGTGCCGAATATTCAGTCATGTTTATACATACCACTTATGAGTACGGGGGAAATGTCGTCGGTGAAAACGATGAAAATTGTTAGAACCATTTTGAGCAACATTTTGTTTGTTGTTTTTTCGACATTTTTTGGAGTACCTATTTGGGCCTCATGATATCGAACGGTGCAACGCAGTGAAACCAAGGTCTGGTATAATCATTACAAGGCAAGACAATTCTCCAAATTTTTATGAAAATACGTCCGTAAATTTCACCGCTACGTGTCGAATATACATACAGGCTGTTTCCTAAAAAACGCCGCAACCCATAACTCCGTTGTTTTAAATTTTAGACCCAACAAACTATATATATTCTTAAATGGCAAGACAAGAGCTACCTTTTGACACGCCCGATCGTAAATATCTTTCAACTGTTTTGAGCAACGATGTTCAACTTTTTAATTTTAAATGGAACACCCTGTATATTTTTATATATTTGGATTCAGGATGAAATTCTGCATGCAGTAGTATACTTCATTTGTTTTTTGGACACTTAGAAATGTTTAAAATAATTTTTTAATATTGCATGTAGACAGTCGTACAGTACCATAAAATTTTCAAGTGTGCTGTGGAAAACAATCAGAATGTTGAAATATTTTATTGGAAACAAATTTAAACAAAACTACAAAACGTATCTACAAGTATTGCTCAAACTGACCGCCACCTTGTTGAACACACAACTGGCATCTTCTAGTTACTCCATTGGTCGCATTCAATATCAAATTGGGAGGTATTTTGCGACAAGCCTCAGAATTTCACCGTTTTCTGGACGTGTTAGATAAAATATTTCAACATTCTGATTGTTTTCCACGGCACACTTAAAAATTTTATGGTACTGTACGACTGTCTACATGCAATATTAAAAAATTATTTTATACATTTTTAAGTGTCCAAAATACAAATGAAGCATACTACTGCATGCAGAATTTCATCCTGAATCCAAATATGTAAAAATATACAGGGTGTTCCATTTAAAATAAAAAAGTTGAACATCGTTGCTCAAAACAGTTGAAAGATATTTATGAACGGGCGATGTCAAAAGGTAGCTCTTGTCTTGCCATTTAAGAATATATATAATTTGTTGGGTATAAAATTTAAAACAACGGAGTTATGGGTTGCGGCGTTTTTTAGGAAACAGCCTGTACATACCGATACGGTAACAATTAGATTGGTGGCGGTTTGTGCGAATATAGGTGCATTATACATATAGCAAGAGAACAATTGTCTTGCATGTCCTTATATTTGCACTAACCGCCACCAATCTGTATAACAGCAATGAGATAGTATGAACAAAAATAGTATATTACACAAAGTCGTTTGAAATGCTCGGCCTAACGACCTCGTATTTTAAGCCGCCGGATTAAGTAGTATACACTTTCCTGACGTAGTATGTATTTTCTGCCTAGTCAGGAAAGTAGGAAAGTGTTTTCATGACTTTTTTGTAAAGATCTACTGTAGTGTTCTGTTTGAATCAGGTGAAGTACTTTCCTGACTAGTCATAAAAGTATTTTCATGACTGTTTTGGCACAGCTCTAGTTTCCATACTAAAATGAGTAAATAGAATACGATACTTGAGTAAGAAAGAGGTAAACATAGAAACAAGTATTTGAGTAGGCTTGACGTTCAATTTAACTATGACGTATGTCAAGGGGCCCTCGATGGGCGAGCGGTCCCGCCGCTTGCAGTTGAGTTTACAGTGACAGCTCGAGTGCTCGGAAGAGAGTTCGACTCCCGGCCGGGCGCTCCGGTTTTCACTTAGTTAAGGCATGATAGTTTGTGATGCCTGCACATCCCTAAAGTAATGCGAAAACGGTTCCGGGGTGTGGGGCGGGGGCGGAACGGTAGAAGAGCTTAGGGAAGGAAAAAATTTATATATATCAATAAATAAGCCTATTAAAATAATTTTTCTGTATGGCTCTTTCTTTCTTACTCCATCATTTTGTGTTTTGGTCATGTTATCTCATTGTTGTTATATACAGGGCGATTTTTAAGTTTATTATTCCCGTTTACCAAGATATAAAGCTAACAAATAAGCATTTTTTTCATTTACTACTAGTAACATGAGACCCACAGCTATACATCACTTCCGAATAATGACATTCTGTAGAGATTTTCATCCGCATTTTTATTTTTAAAAACCTCACCGGAATCGGGAATCGAACTCTCGACCTTTAGATCAGTAGCCAGAATACTGAGTTACTAAGCCCAGCAACACTAAGTGTCTGGCCTTAGTAAGTCTGAGGTCTAGTTATTTTTACAAAAAGTAAGGTTATTCTTTTCTTACTATTGCAATCAACGGTGTACATTTCCTTAAAAATTTAGGCATTCCATTTAGAAACGACAATAGTGACACTAAAACGGATTATTGAGGGACCCCGGTAATTAATTGGCCACAGGATAATATTACCATTCATTGCAATATACAATTAAACTCCATCTCCCACTATAAAAATTTTGATAAACCGTTTTTATAAAAACGGGTCGACGTAACGCTATATTAAAATAGTGTATCTACGACAGAGTGTAAAATTGCCTTTTAGTTGGCAGTTTTAAGTTTGCAAAACGACTGTTTAATAACATGTTTTCATTAGGTACGTTGTCAGTAGCAACGTTTTTTAAAATTTTTTAAAACACGCAAAATTACGACCGGTTGCTGGTAATCCTAATTTACATTTAATTTTTTTTATATTTACGGTATTTTCTAGATTCTATCATAGATAAAATATTGTACGATACACATGCGTTAGGCATCTTTAGTCACTCGTGGAGCTTAAAACGCTCGCTCACTCGCGTTTTAACTCTACCCCACTCTTGCACTTATATCGTAAATTACTATTTAAGTTATGTGTGTGACTGTCAACATTTTATCCAAAGTTTAAAAATCTAATCATCTGTTTACCTATAGGTACATAATTGAAAAGCGAGGTTAGGTTGTAGTATTTTGGTTTGTGGTTGCCACTTCTATTGCAAGCCTTTTACTCATTTCTTAATTGACAATGGAAAACTTTAATGTACATCAACAATTACTCCTATCTAGCTAATAAGTTTGATGGATACGCTCATATTTAAAAACAAAATTATACAAAAAATAAGTAATCAGAAATAATGCGTTAAGGTGCCAAGCAGTTGGTTCGTTTTTAATTCAATTCACGAAGTAATCTCCCGCCATTTTAAATTCACAGTTGAGGATAGCATCAACATCCAGTGAAATGCCTGTTTTTATCAAAATTATAGGAATTGTTCTAATCTAAAGGTTTTTTTTTTATAAAACAATGTGTGAGTAATTACTGGGCTCTGTCCGTTGATCTAAATCGTGTTTACAAAAATCATTATAACAAATGTTATACACATGGGCTTTAGGAAAAGAATTTAAGACGACAATAAAAATATTTCTAAAACTTTAAAATGTTGTCAGAAGTGGGATTCGAACCCACGCCCACAGAGTGGACTGCGACCTGAAGGCAGCGCCTTAGGCTTAGACCGCTCGGCCATCCTGACTAATTGATTGTAATAAGTCAAGTACTTAAGAATAATGATAAATTACGTAATAATGTGATTTTACTGATAAAACTGTAATTTGCAAACTGTTTTAAATAGAATGGTCTGCATTCTTATACCTTCTGTTTACATTTAATTATAACGCTATTGTTTATGTAAACCCAGTGGTCGGAATGTACCGGAACGGACCGGAACGGCGTTCCGGTTCGTGAAATATTATCAAGAGTCGTTCCGTCTCCTGAAATTTCATCAAAATCCGTTCCGTTTCGTGAAAAATTTTCCAAAAAGAGATGAAAAAGAAAGAAGCAAATATAGCGGCGTTCACAAAATGATTGCATCAGTACAATTTGTCAGCAACCTTAGCGCAATAGTCTGATGCTCTCGATGAATTGAGCGAAATGTATTATCTGTTATGTTACCTTACAATATTTAGAGTTTTGAATTTTGTTGAATTATTTTGATTTTATTGCCTATTATTGAGTTATTCTAGATGGAAATGAATAAACTTTATTTTGTTGTATTTATACCGTTCTTGTTTTTTTTTAATTAGGGTCGTTTTACTTTGAAATAAAATATTAAATTAAACTGGTTTGTGTCGACTATTGACGGAAAAAACACTTATTATTATCAACATTATTATTATTTTCCGCAAAAATTTTCGCCTGCGGCGCACACGGGGGGCATACCCCCCGGTCCCCCCCGACGATTTGCAGAAAGTTCGTTTCCCACATTTCGTACCCCACATTTCGTTCCCGGGATATTTCGTCTCCCCACATCTCGCACCCGCAAAACTTCGTTCCCGAGCTAGCTCAATTTGTCTCCTAGATCACAGGGTGTTGAAAAACAAATGCAGCGATCGGAATACAGTTAGAAAATTAAATATATTTTAATTTATTTATTTATTATAATAAACGTATAACAACAAAATAAATTGTATTTATTAAAAATGACGGGTTAATCTAAGTATGTTCCTGATATTTTGTATAGGGCTATAATTTCTCATTCTGAACAACTTTTCTCAGTAATATTTTACGGTATCATAAACAAAAGGGGTAGGTTACCCGAAAAGAATAGTAGATTATGTTATTAGGAGTAAAAGTGATACTTTATGTGGCGAAGCTGAAGTTTATTTAGCCGAACGTTAGTGAGGCAAATAATTCAGCTAAGCCACATAAAGTCACTTTTATTCCGAATAACATATACTATTTTATCCGCAAACGTATTCAGGTAAATTTCAGGCTAGCACTGTACCCCTGCGCCAACCTCTGTTGTTCAGATAACGCGCAACTGTAATGATATATGAACATACTGAATCACCCGTGCTAATAGCACACGGCCACAGCAGCTGTCACACCATAACCCACGGCGACAGATGCTCCGATCCGCTGCTTAAAGGTTTATTTAAATTAAAACTTTTTCGTACTTTTTTGAAAATAAAAACCGGCCTACGAACTAACTCTAAAAATTAGCAAAATTTTAAGCCATCATAGAATTTAATCGGTCCAGTATCTTCGGAGGAGATGGCGAACAAACATAGAAAGAAAGAAAGAGAGCAATCATTTTGTGTGCTTAGGCAATTAAAGTACGCAAAAGTCGCTATTTTGTCTGCTTAGGCAGATAAAGTGACACTTTTACCTTGTCAATAAAGACAAATAAGTTGTCACTTTTGTGACGTTTGCGGATAATAGTAGATTATGTTATTAGGAGTAAAAGTGATACTTTATGTGGCGAAGCTGAAGTTTATTTAGCCGAACGTTAGTGAGGCAAATAATTCAGCTAAGCCACATAAAGTCACTTTTACTCCGAATAACATATACTATTTTATCCGCAAACGTATTCAGGTAAATTTCAGGCTAGCACTGTACCCCTGCGCCAACCTCTGTTGTTCAGATAACGCGCAACTGTAATGATATATGAACATACTGAATCACCCGTGCTAATAGCACACGGCCACAGCAGCTGTCACACCATAACCCACGGCGACAGATGCTCCGATCCGCTGCTTAAAGGTTTATTTAAATTAAAACTTTTTCGTACTTTTTTGAAAATAAAAACCGGCCTACGAACTAATTCTAAAAATTAGCAAAATTTTAAGCCATCATACAATTTAATCGGTCCAGTATCTTCGGAGGAGATGGTGAACAAACATAGAAAGAAAGAAAGAGAGCAATCATTTTGTGTGCTTAGGCAGATAAAGTACGCAAAAGTCGCTATTTTGTCTGCTTAGGCAGATAAAGTGACACTTTTACCTTGTCAATAAAGACAAATAAGTTGTCACTTTTGTGACGTTTGCGGATAAAATAGTTTTTGCTTAACTGTCAAGGCCGACTTGTTTTTGAAAAACTGAAAATTTTCTTAAAATTCTCTACAAACCAAGCAGAAATTTTAATTCTTATAACATTTTTATATAAAACCAAAAATAAAATTTAATTCCATCTTGTAAACTCAATCCGGGAACATACTGTATATAGTTCTTATAAGTTTATTATAATAAATAAATAATTTAAAATATATTTCATTTTTCTAACTGCATCCGATTGCTGCACTCGTTTTCCAACACCCTGTAATCTAGGAGACAAATTGAGCTCGCACGGGAACGAGGTTTCCGGATACGAGATGTGGGGAGACAAAATATCCCGGGGACGAAATGTGGGGTACGAAATGTGGGGAACCAAATGTGGAGAGCGAACTTTCCGTAGCCCCCCCCCCCCCCCCCGACAGCGTTCCGGTTCGTCAACGTTTACATTCCGACCACTGGTCATGTATTGTTCCTATTGGTTGAAAAAAGCAAATGTCTGCAATATGATTGGCTTATATATTATAGTGTTGAATAGTCAGTTATAATCCACTCACAATGTTTCCTCCTCCCAGTAGGTTGTTATTTGTTCTGAATTGTGATAGAAGTCAAACTGTGACATGTAACATTTTTTACAATTGTTTTATTGGAATTGTTGCAATTTTTTCATAACACCTACTTGTTATTCGTCAATAACAGATTTGTCAACCTGACTGAAAAGTTTCCCATAACAGCCTAGACTGTTAAACACTTAACAGCCTAAGCCGTTAAGAAATAACAGCACAGTAACATTTTAACATTGGTAGTGACACTGTAAGTCTATGTCAAATTCAAGGTTAGCAGGTTAGGTTTTGAGTCAGTTTTGACACAAATTGACGCAAACCTAACTTGCTAACCTCGAATTTGACATAGACTTACAGTACCAACATAAGAAAAACAATCACAACCATTTATGGTCACCCGGTAGAAGGAGACAAAAATGCAACAGTGCTAGCGTTCAAAAATCATAACCACACATTGAAAAAACATAACCTAATTGTGTCGTGTCTAGTTATTTCGTATGCCTGCCAACAAAAATCTAATGTAGTCTGCCGGGAGAAGGAAACATTGTGAATGGATTATAACGGTTGATCAAAAATTCTATCAGCTCCGGGAGGCTATGGTATAGTTCCTAATTAATGAATACAACTATTATACTTAAATGTCAAGCTTGACATTTCATTTTTTAGCGACTTATAGCTGCATTCATAAATTAGGAATTATACCATAACCAAAATGAATTGCAGTGACTATTTTGAACAAACAAAAATCTTTATTGATATGTATACTACAATAATTTTTAAAGGATATTAAACGTACAATTTGAAAAATGTATGTTACTACAATCCTGCCGCAGATGCTTCACTCTCCATTGAATCGGTCAATTCAGTAGTTGTAGTAATGTTGGTTCTCATATTTTCAATTATTTTCTGATGATGCTCACCATCTCGTTGTAGATACGGCTTTATCGAATTAATGTTGCTGTGACCTGTGACTTCCGTTAGCTGTTGTTCGGCAATCCCAGCTTTTGCAAGAGTCGATACAGCAGTGGATCTGATAGAATCATTCGACATTTTCTTCTTGGTGTCTAACCCTGTGTCTTCTGCCATGATTTTCACCCATTTCCCAATTTCGTGAATTCCATCAGGCGAATTTTTGTACCAATAGCTGAATGTAGACAAATTCCAAAATCCGTTCGGTCTCAAAAACATTCTGTCGGTTTTAATATTCTCGACCCTCTTCAAAACAAATTTATGATATAGCCTAAATAGAATAAAATTAATACCAATAAAAATCATAGGAAGAAGTATCGACAGATCCGAATAACTACCGACCCATCTCAATCATACCAATAATGTCAAAAATAATAGAAACAATTGTAAATTTGAGGGTGAGGGAACATCTAGAAGAAGTAAATTTTTTCTGCAAAGAACAATACGGATTTAGGAAAAACAGCAGTACTGAAGTAGCAGTAGCGGACTTGGTAGTTGAACTACAAAACACTATGGACAGGGGAACGCTAGCGGCAGGAATATTTATAGATTTAAAAAAGGCTTTCGACACGGTAAACCACGACCTACTCCTGAAGAAACTAGAAGCAATAGGGATCAACGATACCATGATGAAATGGTTCAGAAGTTACTTAAGTGGAAGAGTACAATATGTGAGGATAAATGAAACAAATGGTGACCAAATAAAGATTGTCTACGGTGTACCTCAAGGATCAGTACTGGGCCCTCTACTTTTCCTGATATATATTAACGACATTAGTCAATGTGAACTTAGAGGAAAAATACAGTTATTCGCAGATGATACTAATATCTTCTACAAAAGCATGGCTACCACTACCTTATTTAATGAAATGCAAGAAGATCTCAACACAATTACCGAATGGTTAAGGCTTAATAAATTAACAATTAACACCAAAAAAACAAACTACATGATAATAACCATTACCCCGGTGAACCATATTAGACGGCTAAATATAAAAGGTGAATATATAAAAGAAACCACATCGGCACGTTACTTAGGACTAACAATAACGAATGATCTTAAATGGGAAAAACATATTGATGGTATCAGAAATAAAATATTAGGAATTACAGGAATACTCAGAAGAATGGCGCCAGTTACCACTGAAGCGACTCGGAAGTCAATATACTATGCCTTAATACATAGTCACTTAAAATATCTAATAATAGTCTGGGCAAACACAAGCAACCAACAAATTCATACCCTTGAAACAATTCAGAACAGAGCAATTAGAAACATATACAACTTACCACCACGGTACCACAGGGATGACATGTATAAAGAGACTGACATACTGCCGTTAAAAGCTGTAAGGGATCTAGAGATCATCATTTTCACCCACAAAACAGTCCACGCGCAAAACACCTCAATTACAGTACTAATCACCAACGAACAAATGCATGAACACAACACCCGCAACTGTAAGAAGATTCATACAGAGTCAATAAAAGCACACAACCATGGAGTGAACTCTATAAAGCATAAAATGACTACAACATATAACGCCATACCCAGCACTAGCAAGAATGAAATGAGCCCACGCAAATTCAAAAAGCAAATCAAACAATGGATGAAAAATAACCTTACAAACTACATTTAATAGTAACTTAGACTAGGTAGGTAGTACATTATCATAGCAATAAAAAAAATTAAGTGTGTTAACATTAAGTACCTAAATTGTAGAATTGTAAACCAGAGAGCACAATCCAATAACGAGCATCTGCTCTTGGATATTGACTTCTATTAATAAATAAATAAATAAAAGTATATACCTACCTTACATGATACAGATTAATGTTTTCATAAGTTATAAGCCATTGGTTTCGGCCAATTTCTTTGCACTTCCTTGTGCAGTCTTTGTAAAAATGGGGTTGTATTCAATACGACCTGTTTGAAAACCCTGATTATTAATTCCTTTCTTGAAAAAATAAGTCATACATTTAGCCCCTTCGCCGCCCCTCATCATAAGATGCAATGACAAAAAATCCTTTTGTTGGCCCACAGGCTCATTTTCATCGAGCTGCCTGGAAAAGAGCTTCCGTGTTGTACCACAATGTTTATACTATGGTTGTACCCTGCACCTGCATCTACTAGGTAGATCTGTGCTGAACGATTGGAAAGCCCGACTATCTTCTTCACAAATTGTAGTTCTATGTAATCCATTGCTGATTCTTTTTTCCGGGAGCACTTGTAATTTCTTTCTGGCAACATCTCTGGCCTGTCTTGACATTTTGGGGATAACTTCAGTTAGCGACGTTAGCGCAGGGCTGCCAATGACACAAACAAATATTTCCCGAAATGTATTACGAAAATTCCCGCTTTTTCCCGACCACAAAGTACTAAACTTACAGAGTGATTTTTTAAAAACTCAATTGCAGCAGGCCCTGGATAGCTTGAAACAGTTGGCAGTACTGAAGTGTATTGTCAGCCTATAGTCCATTTACTTGACATCTGCACTGTCAAACTGACATTATGTTGGCACCACTGCTATTTTTCACATTTTAACAATTAAATCTGCGTTCGGAAAGGTACCTCTGACAACTCTGTTTCCTCGAAATCATTCGCACAAAGAGATCGATAATAGCCATCGGCGCGGGTGGAAGTGAGATGAACGAACCATTTCGAGGAAACAGAGCTGTCAGAGGTACCTTTCCGAACGTAGTATAAGTTACTGTACAGTCTAATAAAAAACACATTGTTTTTGAGGTATAGTCAAGACATTTTTTTTTAAATTTGACACTGACAGTGCAGATGTCAAGTAAATGGACTATATGTCAAATTCGAGATTTGCAGGTTGAGTTTTGCCTCAGTGGGTGTAAAATGACAAACAAAACCCAACCTACTAACCTCGAGTTTGACATAGACTGACAATACACTTCAGAAATGCCAACTGATTTAGGCTATCCAGGGCTGGCTGCAATTGAGTTTTTAAAAAATCACTCTGTATGTAAGATGACCATTCATGCTTCATTATATAATTTTTGTGTGCATTTATGTTTATGTTGTACACTTTACAGAAAGCTAATTCATTTAATTCCTCTTGGTATCTGATTTTACAAGCCAGTCCTTAAAACTATTAATCTTTAACCAAGAATCACAAAATTTATTTAGCCTGTTTTCCCGCTTTCGTGTGCAAATTTTTGCTTTCTTTAGTGGCGTATTTTCTGCTTTCTCTGAATCATCATAATCTTCTTCGGTATTGTCAAAGCTACCTGTACTTGTAGCAGCATTACATCGAATTTTTAAAAACAGCTGTTTGAATTATGATTCATTTAGGGTATATAGTTAATAACTAAAAAATATTTGTTGGTTAAACTCAGTTGTGATGACCTTTTAAGCAACTGCTTTTTTAAAATTATTTTCTCCTACCGACTACCGTTGCTCCCCGGAACCGCTGGTGCATTACTTCAGGGGGCGCGGGAGTCACTTAAACCTAAGCCTTAATTTAGTGAAAATCTAGACCGCCCGTGCCGGGAGTTGAACTCTCCACCGCTCCGGCCCGAACGATCACGATCTTCACTGTGACCTCGGCTGCAACGGCAATCGCCGCACGCCTACCGAGGTCCCTTTTAAGCAACCACTTATCCATTGTTTACAAACAACACAAAGTTGGGGTTATGTCAGGTTATGTTTCTGCTTTGGTTATAAACACCGACGTAAACGCTAATGTAAACTAAAAAATCTGATCATTGTCGAAATGCTTTTCACAAATACTCAAGTCTTTTGTAACTACAATTTTCCTTGCTGATCTTGTTTAGCCAAATTCTGTTTCTCAAACCATCCTTTCGAACGCTATCTAAGTAGACACCATTTTCAGAACGGTTCTCCAAACTGTGGACAGAGCAACCAGTCAGGCTAAAACGAAATTATTAAAAATAGCTCAAGGGAAAAAGAAAATTGAAAAATTACATGATTAATAAAATTATGTGCGAAAAAACCTCAAATTTCTCCACTTATTATACAAATTGATTACGAACTGCTGTTTTTGCTAACTTTGACAAGTTTAATGTCAGTTGAACGTCACCAATTACAAACAATCAAAAACATCTTGACTACTTCTAAATCGCATCTAGATCTATTGTACATGCATAGGGATCCAACCAATCAAATACTGTTCCTGCATTTGCCGTACTCTTATCTACTTATTATATAGGCACTCTATGTACTACGTCCACACAAATCTTAAAGTTTAGCCGTCCAACATTTCAAAATAGGATTTAATACCACAGGTGAAGTAGATTCCTCCAATTTAAGAATGTTTTTCTGTTAGAAAATTCGAAAACTGTCGCCAACGGATCTCGATATTTTCGTGTATTTTCGGGCACGTTACTTCCAATATCGATGTCGATTTCTGCATCAGACTTATTTATAAACCTTTTCAACCCGCTTTCCATTAGAAATTCTTTGTTCTTCACGGAAAATAATGTAACAACGCACTTTGAATGCTAAAAATTTTCTAAAATTTGGCAAATGTCAAAGGTTTGTTTACTGGTTGCCAACGAAACGAACTCATTGTAACTAAATTTTGAGTCTCTTTAATTTAACAAATGGGTTTGGTTCATTGAATAGTCCCTCAAATATGTACCGTTACGGCCAACTCAAAGTGCACGGCAGATTTTTAGCGTGTAATACGATATTCTAATCATAGACGTCGAGTTTTGACGTTTACGTTTGTCATCAACTGTCATAGAACTGAAAACTCGAAAAATTCCCAGACATTTATCAGAAGCAGAGAAAATGCGAGCTATTACAAAACTGGAAGAGAACTGGTCGCTGAGTCGAGTCGCAGCAGATTTGGATGTCAGCAAGAGCTGCATTTTCAAAATTAAAAATCGTTGGCAGTAGAGACTTCTGCAAGAAAAGTTTTTTTAACCTCAGAGAACAAAGAACGAAGAATACAGTTTGCAACCGACTATTTGAATGAAATCGACGATTTTTGGAACAGGACTGTTTTCTCAGATGAAAAGGTATTTCAATCATTTACCAATTGACGATTAAGGGTGTATGGACCACAAAATTCAAGATTTGAGGAACAATATTATGTTCAACCCTTAAGTAGTGGACGATTCTCTGTAAACGTATGGGGATGGATCAATGCTCACGGATCTGGGGCATGCTATAGAATTAATGGTCGACTGAATGCTGAAAATTATCGCAATATTTTACAAAATGTGATGCTGCCATCTGTAAGAGAGGCCTTTCCTAATCAATTTACTTTTCAACAGGCAAGATATTACTTAATTAATTAATTTTGTTTATGTTAACGTAATTGATAACATTATTTTCACAGGATAACTGTCCTGTGCATGCAGCAGGGATTGTTCATTGATGGTTTGATGAGAATAATATCAATTTATTACCATGGCCTGCAAAAAGTCCGGACTTGAACCCTATCGAAAATGTTTGGGGGTATTTAACTACAAAAATTTATACCAGGGATTTTGCACCAAACAACGCAGATGAATTATGGGAAAGAATAATAAATGCTTGGAAGGAACTGCGAGGATACAATATGGAAACATTGGTCAACCCTATGCGAAACAAACTGCAAAGCGTAGTAGCAATTTAAGCAATTGAATACTGATACATATTTATTAAATACATATTATTACATGTATAGTTTGTTTACTTGTGAAACTTTGCTAAAATACAAACATTAAAAAAGTAATACCTATTCTTACAATCACAAGCAACGCCACTGGAGAAACCCTCATTTAATAAGCCGAAAAATCGCAAAAATAACCATAGTAACAAAAAACCGTGCACTTTGAGGTGTCCGTAACTGTACCATTTTTAGTCAAAGTTATGTATATTATTTTTGCAGTGGTATCACTCATGTCCATTGCGCTTAAGATTAGGACTCATGCTAGCGCACTCCTCCTAATCGCATCGAAGAGCAACGGACATTCGTGATACCACCGCAAAAATAGTCGACATATAACTTTGACTACTCATGGTATTATAACTGACTATTCAACACTATAATATTGCGATGGTTCGGTGCTCTCTACAATTCTGCTAGCCAATTAAACTAGAATGCATTAAAAATCAAACCGAGGCCCAGAATTAATTATTTTAATTAATGCAAGATTAGCTTACTTTTATTGAGATGAATGCACTGATGGGTGCAGCTGAGTTTCACAAATTGAGGCAAAAGGTAACATAACAAGGGGTTACGTTCTTGAGCTCAGATTTTACGAGGTTTTGGAAGTGCGACTGCAATTGGATTGTATCTGACGGTTGTAGCTTTAACGTTTGTAGTATTATGTTTGTTATTGTACCAAATGGTTTGCACTAGTACAAAGTATGAGAATTATAGTAGTCAGAAAGCTAGGACCAGAATGGTAAAGTAACTGAAGGGTATATCAATGCAGTACGAGGATTAGAAACGTTGCAAGAAGCAACCGACAAGAAATGTTGCAAAGAAGCAACCTACGAGTAGCAAATAAATAGAACGAGGAACATTATTAAGTGCATAAAAAACTACAGAACATAACAGCACTGTTAAAAACACAGTGAATAGCAGAGTATTAAATGTAGTGCATCCTAGCCTAAGAAAAACATATGTAGTTTTTAAGAATTAAAAATGTTATCAGAACTTTATTCTATAAGTTAATTTTATATAAAACCTTATTTCCTTTTAAACAATTGTGGTGATATGTTGCTAAGATACAAGATTTTCTTTTGTTTAACAACAACAGAAGAGAGATTTAAAATTGCCCAAGCTGTTGATATTGTATTACATCAGCTCCCATAAAAAATTTGAATTTGTTAATAAAACACATCCATTTTAGTACAAGTGTTGGTTTTATTTAACTATTAAGGTGTTGGACACAATTGAAACCAGTTTGCCAGTGTTAAAGAGTTGTATTCGGTGTTTATTCGTCGTCGACAAAAACCAGGCAAGTGGCGATCCAAGTAAGGGCTACGTTTGGGGGTCAATACCGCTTGTAGGAGCTAGTTGGAGCCAAGTTTGGTGCCTTCAACGCCTAGAGGGGCCCCTCACGCAGAACATCAGCCAGCGATTCGAGTCACCAGGCCTTTTGCAGCTAAATAAACGAGTTGGCGTCCCCTAAGAGGGGCGGCCCATCATCGGAAGCTTCTGTAAAGCAGAGCCTTGAGATTCTTGTTGAGCGGCAAATTTACTTGTCAAATTTCTTAGCAAACCATTCTGACAGAAAATCGTCAACGTTTGATCGGCTATTTTAATGCACTTGGGATATTACTGTTGACTATTTTTCGTATTTTTTCAATACCTATATTGGTTGCTTCATTTTTAAATCGTTTTAAAATAAAAGTTGTTTTCATTTACTTATTATTGATTATTAATTGCTGTAGCGCTAGTAAGCCAGTTCTAAGCCATAGCATCATAATTAATAATACTATCAGAAAAAGGATAATTTTCCAAGATTATCTATCATTTGCTTAGGCAACTTATATAACACCCACGATATTCAGACGTAATTTCTATCCGTGACATCATGGACGTTAAATTTCATTACTGCGATCTGCGATGAGGCACTTGTGCCCGGAACTGAAAGAACTTTTCACTTTGACTACCTTTTACTTCTGTTAGTTATTCAGCACACAACTGTAAATTGACATTAACGGTTTACTGCTGTACTGCTTTAATCTAGCCAAATTAGTTCAAATTTTGGCGTTCGGAGAACAAATTTGACAATAAACTGATCTTGATCTTGCTAAAATTCCTTCAACAACGGGCTAAAATATTTCACCATATAGTGGAAGTTTCTGCATTTTTCTAAAAAACGGCTCCATATTTCACTATGATTTTTTTACTAAAACTGCTCTTACAACAGGTTTGCTTACAGTAGTCTTTTATTTGGTATGTATATGGATATTAGGAAAACTTGGCCACTTCAAGTTGAAGTTTAAGCCTATGTCACACCATCAGTTAGTTTGACAAACTAAACTGATCAGTCTGTTTTAATGACGTCACTCTTGAACTTTTCAAATTTTAGAGGCGTCTGTATTTCCATCAGTTTGTTTGATGCGAGTTCTTTTCTGATTGGCTAAAAGTTGAATTCAACAAAAAAGCGCGAAATATACGGAAACCTTGAACTTCGTCGTATGAAAATATAAACCTAGAATATTCAATACTCGCTTTCCGCTTTGCTGTGTCTTCATGTTCAACGTAGTAACCTCGTGTTCGTATATTTCATTAACAATAGAAATTAATTTCTTAACATGGTTAGCACCCCCGGCCAAGGCCATCATTTTGTTTTAATAACCAATGTTTAGCCCAGTCTTTCCCAACCTGTGGTACGCATACCACTAGTGGTACGCAGAGGCCACTGCGGTGGTACGTGGTGCTCTGCACACGGGGAAAAATTTTTGTTTTAAAATTTGGTTATTGAACAAAAACACATTTTATAAAAGAATACATTTCAACAATTATGGCAACACAACTTCTTGCCATGCAGATCAACTTTTATTCGCAGTACAGCTTCAAAAAGTGATGTTGAAAGCTTATTTCTTTTTTAGTTTCAATATATGTAATATTAGACAATATTCTTTCAACATCAGCATTCTCGTGTGGAATACACAAAATAATAACGGCTAGTTCGGCAATATTTTTTAAAAATATATTCCTCGTGAAAATCTTTTGAAGTACAAAATACATTTTTAACTGATTGCATTCCTTCGTGCAACTGATATCGACATGTTAATGAGAATTGACAAAACTAGTTTATTGTGTAAGTACATTAAATAAAGAATTTTGCTTAATCGTGGCAGTGTAAGTTGGCGAATTTGGCAGAGATATTTTCAAAGCTTAATGAGCTCAACCAAGCCCTTCAAGGAAATTATAACACTCCTTTTCGGGTTCATGATAGAGTAAGTACTATGAAAGAAGCTGAATCAAGCAGCAAAAGAAGCAGAACAGAAAAAGGTATCGTTGTTTCCAAAGCTCGAGTATTTTGTTGAAGAAAATGATCTGAAACTGAGCCCTGCACTTCTTCCAGACATCAAAACACACTGTCTTGGTTTGATTCAAAGCTACAACCTATATTACCCTGAAGACTTCAGCAAATATTCCTGGATCCAAAACCCGTTTGCTGATATAGACAGCGAGACAGCATTTTCTTCACTTGTGTATCTTAAGAACAAATATCGGAATAGACTTATTAGTGTGGAAAATGATCTTCGTTTATGACTGATCAATCTTAGACCAGACATTCCCAAGCTGGCTTCTAATCTTCAAGCTCAACCTTCTCATTGAAGCTTTGTATTATTTTTTTGTTGTATTTTCCTTACAGCATAATTTTTTTTTATTTTCAACTTACGGTATGAATTCCTTGTTCATATCAATTAATAAAATATTATAACACTACACAGAATTTTATTTTTCATACTTATGGTTATAAAATGGGTTAGTTAGATTAGTAAAATAACAAACATATTCCATCCATAATTACCTCCACGTGACTAAGTGGTAAGCAAAATATTTTTGTCTTGTGAAGTGGTGCGCCAGGAAAAAAGGTTGGGAAACACTGGTTTAGCCCATAACTTTAATTTATTTCGCTTTTTTGCATTTTTGGGATTAATACATTTAACCCTGCTAGTGATAATGCTACTGCTTTTTTTCTTATTCGTTTTTTTAAATAAAAATATCACTTTAAACAAAACCTACAGAAAAATAAATGTAAACAACTTGACGTAACCTCAGTTGAACGCACGTACAAAAGGGCCCACTTAACCTCAATGTTTGATCAAACTCGGCGTATAGTGTGACAACCAAGCTTGAAAGTTCTTTCAAACTTTTTGTTTATGACGTCATTAAAACAGACTGATCAGTTTAGTTTGTCAAACTAACTGATGGTGTGAGGCAGGCTTTAGAAAGAAGGCATTTTACTACCTCAGTCCTCAGTGGTGGAGCATAGGAACGGCTAAAGTTAGGACGGCGCACCAACGTTGCCAGTTCGTGCAACGATGGATAAAGCGGGAAACTTAAACTTTAAAAATAATATGTTTCAAATTACAATACGTATATTAACTCAAAAATTTACCGTAACAGCAACTGTTATGATTACGCATAAATTCTCCAAAATTTAGTAAATTATCTTTACTTTAATTTTGTTTTAGAGACCCTAAATGACATATTCATTTGTTAAATTAATAAAAATCAGGTTATTTATACATTTTATATTTTTTATTAACACAAATTTAGATATAATATAATTATTAATTTAAATAATTATTAATGTAAATATTAAAAAATAATACAAAATATTTTTTTCCTAATTATTTACTCATAAAAATGATCATTTCCAGGATTTTTAGATATAATTTCTGAATGCGTGCCATGTAAATTTTCTATAATTAGCCGAGTTTCTTCAATATTGGGTTTTCGGCTACAGTTTCTGTTCCTATTTTGTTTACGTATTGAACGAAAAAAGGCCTGTTTTCGAATCTTCTTATTAGCTGGCTATCCAACATACTCTGTTTTCAAATCAAAGTTTTTTTATTTCCACTTCACTAATGGATTCAGCACTTTTTAAAAAATTTGGAACTATATTTATTGCCATTGACAACACACATGGGCTTACTGCCTATGATTTTGAACTCACTACCATTTTAAGTGTAGATGAGTTTAATGAAGTGATACCTTTAGCATTTATGTTTTCTAACAGGAAAATTTTTTATATCAATCAAGTTTTCTTTCAGAAAATAAGAGATAACGTGGGAATTATAAAAACTGACACTTTTATGTCAGATATAACAAATGTATTTTATAACCCATGGGAAAATATAATAGGTCCACCACATAAACAGCTTTATTGTTCCTGGCACATAGATCGTGCGTGGCAGTCAAATTTGTCAAAAATTAATAATGCTGAGAAGAGGGAATGGGTTTATAAAACTTTAAAATATTTACAGACACTTTTGGATCTGCAGAAATTTCAAGTTTTTGGATATTCTGAAAAATTAATCAACAAAAGTTTCGTCAATATTTCATTAATTATTATAACTTGTTTTGAAAAATGGGCCTATTGTTTTCGAATTGGAGCAATTACCAATACAAATATACATCTCGAGAGTATGCATAAAACACTGAAATATTGTTCTCTGAATGTCATTTTTTGGCAATGGTCTATTATGATATGTTTTTTGGACTTTTTCCACTGTCTAGGGTGTAAATCACACAACGTTTCGGGAGTTTTGATCTACTCCCGTCTTCAGGTGTTCCTGGTTAGTCCTGAGAAGGACTGATATTGTACGTTTTTCAATGTAAATTTGTGCCTCCCCCGGGGTTTAAACCCACTCTAACAACTAGGCCACCAGGGCCTAGTGGTTAGAGTGGCAGAGTAGTAATCACAGCGATCAGCGGTCCCGGGTTCAAACCCCGGGGGAGGCACAAATATACGTTGAAAAACGTACAATATCAGTCCTTCTCAGGACTAACCAGGAACACCTGAAGACGAGAGTAGATCAAAACTCCCGAAACGTTTTGTGATTTACACCATTTATACCATTAAATGAGATTCTAGTGAAAACACATATTTAATAACAAAAAATCTTTCCGACGGTAATGTATGCTGCCCAATAAAATGCTCTATTTGCTCCATATGTTTGCATTCCTTTAGCTGCATTTGTATGGATTTCAATATAAGAACTTTAATCTTTAAACATATACATTATATTGCATCTAATTACCCAAACTCAGCTCTTGGTAGCACAAATATAGTAGCAGGAAATAGTAGTAAAGAAGTTAACAATGGTATTCAAAATTTAGCAACATTTTCAAGAAATAATTATAAAGTTTTGGATGAAATAAGTTCTGGAGCTTTAAGTCTAGTTCAAAATATAAAAACCAAAGAGTATTCAATCGAACAATTAAAACTAATTTTAGATAATATAAAAAGTGCCGAATCCATTAGTGAAATGGAAATAAAAAACTTTGATTTGAAAACAGAATATGTTGAAGAGCCAGCTAATAAGAAAATTCGAAAACAGGGCTCTTTTCATTCAACACGTAAACAAAATAAGAACAGAAACTGTAGGAAACCCAATATTAAAGAAACTCGGCTAATTACAGAAACTTTATATGGCACGCATTCAGTTCCACGGCTGCTTTTCCCGGCACCTCGTGGTACGGCTACCACGGAAAAAAGTTGGTCCCGGATATCATAATAACATCATGATAGTCGTTAGTGGGAATGGAAGTCCCCATAAAATGTACAGTGACGCCTATAATTGGCCTAACGGCTGTTGGCGGAGTACGAAATAAAATAAAATAAAATTGTATCAAAGGATCCTGGAAATGATTATTTATATAAGTGAATAATTAGGAAAAAAATATTTTGTATTATCTTTTAATATTTACATTAATAATTGTTTAAATTAATAATTATATTATATCTAAATTTTTGTTAATAAAAAATGTAAAATGTTTAAATAAACTGATTTTTATTAATTTAACAAATGAATATTGGCATTTGGCTTCTCTAAAAGAAAATTAAAGTAAATATAATTTAGCAAATTTTGGAGAATTTATGCGTCACTATAACTGTAGCTGTTACGGTAAATTTTTGAGTTAATATACGTATCATTGCAATTTGAAACATATTAGTTTGAAAGTTTAAGTTTCCCGCTTTATCCATCGGTGCACGAACTGGCAACGTTCGTACGCCGTCCTAACTTTAGCCGTTCCTGTGGAGCATCCCTTCATTCTTTCTATATTACTACCTCTAGGTACGTTCAAATCTGTAAATTGTGGTTCAGGTTCAAATCGCTCAGCCGTACTGCACCCTTAAGCCCAAATCCAACTATTTGATGTTAATTTGTGTAAGTAAAAAAATCAAATATAGGAACTTTGTTAATATTTTGTAAATAAACGTACCCAACCTAACCTATATTTGCCTTGTTTTTCTTTCAGGTATTGGAGTTAATAAATACAGATTCGTCATTTTTGTTATAAAATGGAAGTTAAACATGAATTGATTGATCATAATTTGCATAGCGCAGTGGCGAGTATGTTATACGAACCACTGCGGAATCGGGATGAAAATAAAGTAATTGGAGATTTCCTTATAAAGCAAGAGAATGTTGAAGGCGTTATAGACAGCACGGCTTGCCATAGATTGGCTATTAAACAGGAAGAAGTCGATGTGAAACATGAATTGCTTGTTTCGCATGCAGCAAGCGGAAGCCACGCAGAAGAGCCATTTGTTCCTAACGTTTGTGAATATGGAGCAGAAGGTAAAGGTGATTTCTTGGAAAATATGAAGATTGATATGACCCAACTCCACTCATGTTCAATCTGCCAGTACAAAACAATAAAGAAACAAACTTTAGTTATACATATGAGGACACATTTAGGAGAAAAACCGTATTCAGATTCTATTTGTCAGTATAAAGCAGCAGAGAAGGGTAGGTTAGTTAAACATATGAGGATGCATTTAGGAGAAAAACCATATTCATGTTCTATTTGTCAGTTTAAAACAGCACTGAAGGGTAGTTTAGTTAAACATCTGAGAATACATTTAGGAGAAAAACCTTATTCATGTTCTATTTGTGACTACAAAACAACACGTAGGTATTGTTTGGCGAGTCATGCCAAAATCCATAGAGGAGAAAAACCTTATTTATGTTCTATTTGCGACTATAAAACAGCACGTAGAGATAATTTAGTAAGTCATGTCAAAATGCATGCAGGAGAAAAACCTTATCCATGTTCTCTCTGCGAGTATAAAGCAACACAAAGGAGTCACTTAGTTCAACATATGAGGAAACATACAGCAGAAAAGCCTTATTCATGTTCTATTTGCGACTTTAAAACAGCACGTAGAGATTATTTAGTAAGTCATGTCAAAGCGCATACAGGAGAAAAACCGTATTTATGTTCTATGTGCAACTATAAAACAGGACGTAGAAGTTGTTTAGTTAATCATGTCAAAGTGCATACAGGAGAAAAGCCGTATTCATGTTCTATTTGCCAGTATAAAACAACAAAGAAGGATAGCTTAGTTAAACATATGAGGGTACATACAGGAGAAAAACCTTATGAATGTTCTGTTTGCGACTATAAAACAGCACATAGACATTGTTTAATGACGCATGTCAAAATGCATAGAGGAGAAAAACCTTATTTATGTATTATTTGCGAGTATAAAGCAACACAAAGGAATAACTTAGTTCAACATATGAAGAAACATGCAGCAGAAAAGCCTTATTTATGTTCTATTTGCGACTATAAAACAACACGTAGAGATGGTTTAATAAGTCATGTTAAAGTTCACACAGGAGAAAAACCTTATTCAGGTTCTATTTGCCAGTATAAAGCAGCAAAAAAGGGTAACTTAGTTAAACATATGAGAGTGCATTCAGGAGAAAAGTCCGATTCATGTTCTATTTGCGACTATACAACAGCACGTAGAGATTGTTTAGCGAGTCATGCCAAAATGCATAGTGGAGAAAAACCTTATTGACGATTTTTATCTGCGAGTTTAGTGTAGAGTAGAAAAGTGTAACTTAGTTCAATATTTATTTATTTATTTATTTTTACTCATTAGAAAAAACGACAATAAAATATAATTATAGCTTTCTTGGCTACATGAGATATATGTGGATACATTCAGGAGATAAACCTTATTCATATTCTACTTGCCAGTATAAAGTAACAGTAGGTTAATTATACATATCAACTGGTACAGGCAAACCTAGGCTCGATCAATTTTTAAATAGCATCATTGATGAGGAAGGTATTATCAAAATTCAAACTGATTTATTCAGTGGGGCTCAAGTAATAACAAATTAGCTCATAACACTTCTTATAGTAAAGACGACTTTGTTCGGCTGCATGTGCAGTGTGTGTTTATCGCAAGATAAGAAAAATGGAACCAACATTGGGAAACGTGTATCAGCCGCTGAGAGGCTCAAAAATGAACTTGATAACTGCATGCAAAATTTAACAAAACTGAATGTGGGTGAACTTGAAACAATGAATAAAAACCTGTATGAGTATGTATTCAAGCTGGAGAAAAAATTAGATCGATTAAAAAACCTGTCTTGTAGAAACAGAATATGACTAGGTATTACATTTTTCTGCCATGTTAAAAATGTGTTTTTTAAGCATTATTACTTTATATTGCTGCTAGAATAAATAAATAATTTGATATAATAATATTTATTTATTACTAATAATTCGTTGTTCTTTGTGGTGAAACATGGGATTTAGTTGTGTTTATAAAGAAATTACTTTGTGGTCACGAGTTGCCGTCGATTCCCGCATTTTTCGCCGCTAGGAATGTTTAGCTTGGCGAGACTTAAGTTATACGAGGGACGTTAAGAAAGTTATAGCGGCCGAAAGTTCTTACCGGGGGTTCTGCAAGCGCTAATTGACATGTAAGCGGATTTTCCTCGGGACTTTTATCTGTGCCGGATTTTTTTTTTGAGGAAGACCGTCTGTCGAAAATTCCAAGTCGTTCGTGCGTGTTCCATCTGCCCGATAGGGGATTTACAGAGTTCGTCCCTTAAGCGTTGTAATGTGTAGTGAAGTGGTCATTTATTTGAAAAAGTGCCGCCCTTTTTAGGACACGTTTTTGATGTCATTTAATCAATTAGGAGTTTGAGTAGTTGCTAACGTTAGTCGTGAAGTTTCATCGTTGCTAGTCAGTCTCACAGTTTGTAGTTGATTTTATAGGTTGTAATCTGTTTGATAAGCAATTAAGTAAGAATGCTTACCCTTTTGTCTTGTGTAGCTTTTGTTAAATATTTATATGCATATTTTCCAGTTAATATATTAAATTTTAAAGTAGTCTTGCTTTTTATGTCAGGATGCTGCATGCGATTTGTATTTTATGATGTGTTTCTATGTAAAGAAACGTAAGGAATGAAAGAAAGGTTTACCGAAGCTGTACTCTGACCGTGGAACCGAGCACTGCAAACAACTTGAAAGGATTATTCACCATTTCTACTTTTAATGGACCTTCTGTATTTATCGATTTAAGAAGTGGTGGCGTCTAAGGCAATTAACACCTTTATTTAAATTAACTGGTCGTTGCCCTAATTAATAGTATCGTAATGAACCCTCCCTCCCACTGAAGTTAGCCGGCAAACTTTGTTACAGGACACTGTAATGTAGTTAGGGCAACCGATCCTTGTATTTTTTTGATTTTAGGTCTTGCTGTAACAAACTGGCCTTTAATGTCGTAATATCGGTTTTCGATTGTAACATAGCATTACTATGCCTTACATACACTTATATTTAAACAAATTAAAAATACAGTATTTTATACGCGAACATTCAACTACATGAAAATCGGGCTCCGCGCTCGGTATTGCGCAGCATCTCGGTATGTAATTCGATATTGCTGATCAGGGCTGTTGCTTGAAGTCACGAGTTGTAACAAAGGCTAGTGTGCGGCCCCAAACTTACCCCACGGGTTTAAGGGGCAACATAAAGCGATTTGATGCAATACTATGTGAGCTGCTACTTCAGTTTCTTTTAAGAATAAAAAGACCAACCTTTCATAATTGCGTGTTGTTACGCAAATCCACGGTTTTGCACCTGGTCCAAGTTTTCTTGTTGTCTCTTTGTTGTCGTCCGCTTCCAAGAATTGTGGCGTCTATCTATAGACGCTAAAGACTTGTATGGGGACCGCTATTTTTAGATTCCACGAAACTACGCTGAGAGTTGTCTACAAAAAACAGCTCTTAAAACCGGTGCGTTATTTCAGCGACTCTCACTGATGCACTTGTTTTGGTTAAATTTGACAGCTCGAAGCACTGAACTGCCCACACAGAAAAATTGGCATAAGAAAATGGGGACTAGATAAAGATGAGAATCTTTTAATTGGTGGTAGTGATAATGCTTTGACAAGTGTGACATGTATATTAAGAGTTAGAACCGAAAAAGTTACATACAATGACAGTAAAAAATAAGTTTTGCATTATATGTGCCAGAAAAAATATACATTTGGAAAAGAAACATGCTTACCATGTATGTGTGTTATCAAAATTGGAGTGCTACAGCAATGGACATTGAAGCTGCTGTCATCATCAACGGTATTCAAATTTATACCCTTTTGGAGTTACAGCCTTTAAAGGATATAATTTTGATATATTCCATTACTTCTATTATTCATAAATAAAATGATCATGCTTTTAAACTGGTAAACAAATATACCAATAAAGGAGAATAATTTCACTCATTTTTACAATGTTTATTCGATCTTAAAGGGTAGTATAGTACTGAGAATTAGAATCGTTGTTTGGCCATTTGAGACGCGCCTCTGGTATTCCTTGCCGGTGTGGTTCATTTTTAAATTTAAAGATAAAGCTAACTTGTATCTACATGTTTTATTGTGAATTAGATTTAATCAGTGTTTTTAGCATACCTAATCAAATTTGTGTAGATCCGATCATGTACGTACATTGGTTAAATTTGTGTAGGTTTAGTGATTAAGGCAGCTTCCAAGTCTGCTCCCGTGACGAGAGGGTTGAGATTTCACCTAGATCAAAACAGTCACAGGCTCGCATTGAGCAAAGTCGCCTTAAGGCGAAATACATAGAAACGGCTTCAACAGCCTTGCAGTAGTTCAGTTTGCTGCTTAAATTTGTGTGTATCAAACAGTGTTTGTGGTGCCAGCAAACGCTATTTCCATAGTGTGCTGGTCTGCCGGTGAGCACACCCAATGATGCAGTCGTTACGTCTATTGTAAAAATGTAACGTTACTCTCTTTGAGATGCTAGAGCGAGAGGACTGGACTTTCTTGCAGCATTGCCTTTTCACGTATCACACAGTTCATTGTTTGGATGACGCAATTCGATTGGGAGCCGAATGCGCGACTTCATAACTTTCATGCCCCAACTTAAAAGTAAATTTGATACAGGAAATGCTTGCAGTTACGCGATAAGGTTTGGGTCCAGCTACGATTTCACAACTCTCACGGCCCAACTTCAAAGTAAATTTGATACCGGAAATGCTTGCAGTTGCGAGATAAGGTTCGCGTACAGCTGCGAAAGGTAATACGACTCCTGAAATTTCCAGAATAATTCGATTAAGCTAGGATGCATTCGGAAGACACATATTTAAAGATGATGTACAGTCGCGGAATTAAAAATCCGGACGAGTCTTATAGATGATTATTGCAATTTTTGGATAATGTAATTACTTGCATTTTTTGTTCGACTCTTAAATGAGGCATGCTGTCATGTACGAGTAATTATTTTGACTTTGACTAATTTCACCAAGTAACGTGATAAGTAAAGTAAAGTAAGATATACACTGAATGATTTTAAGTGTCCGGATTTTTAATTCCGCAACTGTACCTATTACGATTAAAAGAAAAGTGTTTACCTACTGTTGCAAAACCAAAACCAACGCAAGGAAATTATTAACCTTCCAACGAACTATGGAACAGTGGATGTTGCATATTACAGTAAAAGGTTCAACACGAAAAGTTTGGAATTGAGAATGAACCGGGATACAGGATGTGCAAAGAACAACACCTAGCACGCGTAAGATGTAATAGACACCAAGAACGGGAAAAAGGAATACTGGCAGACCAAAAACATTTTGGAGAGACGATCTGAAGAGAATTGCCGGTACCAGATGGATAGAAAAAACACAAAGTAGAGAACACTGACATGAGTAATTGTGTTAACGTTTGTACTCCTAAAGACAATTAGTTTAGCGTTTGGTTTTAACGCTGTTTTAAACGTATGTGCGAATAGCCCCAAGCTGTATTGCACGAAGGTTGTTTTAGTATCTAATTCTATTCTCTTTGCTTTGCTCTATGATTTTACATGTGTTTGAAAGTCAATATATTTGCGTAAACAAATTTGTTTTTTTGTGCATTGCTTGAAATCAGTTTGAGCTCGAAAACACCGCAGGGGTGGAACAGGTTTCTATTTTTTTGCCAAATAGCGATCATTCGCAGCCACGACTGGGGTATTTTGCATGTTCACTGAGCTAGCAAGGTAATCGAACAGGGCAATTACTTTTTTAAATACTAAAGCTTAGGAAACGTCTTATTTTAATATGGCTTGTTGCGATCGGGTTCGAACCACAAGATTGCCATAAGCACTGTTACACATATTTTCTTCACGAATTCTTACAATTCATAACTATTTTTTGGAACAAATAAAAACTCCCTTCCTCTACTTCCACAATAGGCCTTCGTGCTGTTTCTTCTTCTTTTTCTTGAACTTATTTCTCATTCACCTTTGTCGAAGACAAGCAAGGTGAGTATGGGGATTCCTGTAATAGTAATAGATGCAAATTTGGTTAACTGGGAAAAAAGTTGCGCAATTAAAAAACTAACAAAATTATATATAAATCGTTGATATGATATTTCGTTTTTGAGTTATCTTAAAAAAACCGAATTTTTGGATTTCGAATTGTATTTTTTCGGGCGTTAATATTAAAGTCAGAGCGAAAATGACAAAACATTTTTATAGTAACTTTTAGTGGACTAAATATTACCCTAGCATTTTTGTTGTTTGACGTTTCGTCTTCGAGCAGCCACCATCAACTTCATTTGTATAAATATCGATCACCACTAACTCTCAAATAACGTCTAGTGGAGACATCTCCGGGCAAGATTATGGCCACTTTTTTGGGAGTCATGTTAGAAAGAAGCATAATAAGTGCTGAGACATATGTTGACACTTTGAACAACTTCCATGTAGCTATAACAAGAAGAGAAAGTGGGAATTTGTGACGAGGTTTTTCTTCTTTGTGACAATGAATCGGCCTGAGGGAAGTTTAACCCTGGATTTGGGTTTTAGCGATTATTTAAGAAGTTCTGTCATAGAAGGTTCTTAATAGAATTTCATATACGGTTTTGGAGTGATTCAGCAGGCAAAATTGAGAGATTTATTCTGAGGAGATAAGTTTATTAGGAAGTAAGTATATTAAGTATGTTAAAAAATTATATATTAATGTTTTCTTACGGAACATAAAATATTTTATTTCATTTTGAAACTGTAATCTTGCTTATTGGCCATAGATAGCGGACGTAATATGACTTTTATAGCCCTAGGGCCTAAAAAGTTGCTAAGTAGTATAAAAAGACGTTACTCTCGTTTAAATATGTTGTATATTTAATTAATTGCCTGCATATCTTTATATCTCATTACTTTATGTTACTGTAATAATATATGATTTTTTTTAAAGTCAGATTAATAATATACAGCGCATTGCTTAAACAATCGAAACATGTATGCGTTTTGGATAACCAAACCTTTAAGGCGTATTAATCGTACTAAAAAAATTATGATTAATGTTATTATTATTTATAGAAAGAGACTTTGATCTAGTAAATTGCAAACTAGAACATTGATGCAGACGATGTAATAAAACGCAGGTATTCTATATTTTCATTATAAAACATTCACTAACCTAGTTAATTATCGCAAAAATCAACATGCACGTGTCTTAACGATAATTTTAATGCTAGAGCTTTCATGTTATTCCATATTTACATTTTCTGTAGACTAATGCATAGCATTTTAAAAGTTATTTATCTGTAGTAAGTAATACATAAGTAATATTATTTGTGTTTGAATTAAAAAAATGCCACTTTTCAGAAATAAATTAATACAATTGCGACGTTATTTGAAGTTATTATTATGCAGCGTCTTCTACCGTACACGTCTCATGCTCAAAATTCATTTTTCCTCACTTGTTACATAAACAGTTATTGTGATTTTGCAAAGTACTCCAGAAAAATGAATAAATCGTCTAAAAATAATGCAACTACATTTTCATCAAAACCCTGCTTTTAAAAATCAAAGAATATATATATTGTTAAAGAATGCTAGCTCCTCGTTGGCTGCATAGTCATTAATTATGTATTACAATTGCACTACGTTGGGTGACCTTATGTTATATATTGGAGTTATCTCATATATTTGAAATAGTCATATAATTTATGTATTCAATATTTTACTTTAAGCTTGCCCTTAATTAATACAATGCCCCTTTAGTAAAACTATAATTGCTTTCAAATCAAGTACTCTTATTTCAGGGGTGGTTCGCCAAATCTAGATCTCTATTAGTTGAAGTTTAAATTTTTCAATTGATTCTTAATTATTTAATCACATCAAACGTCAACCCAACTTCTACACCTTCTCAAACCAGGTATTGACAAATCTATTTTTTACGTTGACATAATTATTAATCAATTTATTAAAGTAATTACTGTTTTGCATTTTACTTTTTCCCTTATTGCTCGTTATTTAAAATGTTGTGATATTAATTACTAACACAAACCTTATCACTTCTTAAGCTCACTCTGCAAATATCCAAACACTATTGCTCCTTCCCTCAAGAGATTCCGATGTTCACCTTGTGTGATGCCTACAGCCTGTTCCTTTCAACCAATTCCAAGAATCCGCTGAATCCAGCTTCAATGCCCTCATCAAACGTCAACTTCAACTCCAATAGACTCCTGGTAAGTTTCAGCTTTATAAATGAATCTGATCTTATCTTGTTTATTCCTTAGATAGTCCTCTGCACTCAGCAATCCCCTCAGAAGCCTTCCAATTCTAGTAGCACTCCTACTAACCTCCTTCTAGATGAATAACCTTACTTCCATACAACCACCAATGTCAAAAATAAATATTTAATTATGTGTCACGTTCACCAATAAATCCAATCTTCTCCAATTCAGTAGTTCTCTGGTTTTTTCTATGTAATTCACTGTATTCGTCAATCTCTTCACAGCCTCAATAAAATTAATATTTTACTTTCATTTCTATACCTCGTAAATTTGTTAACAGCCTTAATATTTGTATTCAACCAAACAACTATACAAATAAGGCATACTTTCTAGTTTTTATTAAGAAAAATTAAATACTTCAAGACCAATTGTACATTTTTCAATGAGTTTATTTATGTAAGAGCAAGCGCCGACGCGATTCCCGTATACATGCGGTTCCGTCGCGTAAGTAAATTTACAGTGGTTTTGGGTAAAATATAGTATCAATAAGTGTAGTGCAGTGTTAATATAACAAGTGGTACGGTAGAATAATTAGCAAATAAAGTTTTAGTGATTCAAAAAGGTGTAGAAAAGAAATCAGGAAAGTTTAGACAACACGGGGAATAGGTTAGGTTAATAAGATCGCCCGGCCAGGGCAAGGTTAACGGCCCGCGATTAGCCGCGCTGCAAGGTAAAAACAGATAAAGTTAACAACCAAACAAGCTCGAGTAATCTGTAAAATAAATAAATATGGAAAAAGTAATGGACGATATAAATAAGAAATTGGAAGCTTTAAGTAAATTAACGGATACTTCCGTCCGTATAGAGAGTAAACTGGACGGAATTCAGGAGGAATTGAATATAATTAAAGTAGAGAATAATAAATTGAAGGCAGAAAACAAAAAACTCAAGGAACTATTGGGAAATCAAGAAGTAAGATTGGATTTAGTGGAAAAAGAACAACGTAAACGGAAATTAATTATTCACGGAATGAATGAGGAAATAAGTGAAGTAGATATGCAGCTAAAAGAAGGGGTTAGAAGTGTTTTAAGGGACATAGGAGTTAATATTAACATGGAAGACAAGGTACAAGAAATTCACAGAATAGGAAAGAGATCAGGAACGGGTAATAGACCAATATTAATAGAGCTTAAACAATGGAATAAAAAGATAGAAATTCTGAAAGCTGCGAAACAACTTAAAAATACTAAAATGTACATAACAGAGGATCTTTCAAAAAAGGTAAGAGAACAAAGGAAAATATTAGCAGAATATTTGGTGAAAGCAAGGGAACAGGATGCAAAAGCATTTTTAATTTACGATAAACTAATCGTCAATGGTGAATATTTTACGGTGGAGAAACTGCAGAGCACCGAAGGGGAACAAAAGTGGACTGTGGATGATGATGATGAGAGAAAAAAAGGAAGAACGTTTAGTGAACTTTTACCTAGGACGGCGGAGGAGAACAATGGAGAACCGGCCAAGAAAATGGCAATTATGATGCGACATCCAAAAAAGTAGCAGTAAAACAAATAAGCAGAAAAAATATTGACAATTTAGGCTATGAAACTGGTTTAACGAGTAAATTCTGTAGAAGGGGAAAACAAGTAATAAGACTAATTCAAGAAAGGAAGCAGAATGGCGTATAGGAACATGGAATATCAGAAGTCTACATGATAAAGAAAAAGAATTGATTGAAGAGTTTGAGAAGAGTAGGTTACGAATGGTGGCGTTGACAGAGACGAAAAAGAAGGGGACGGGCTATGAAATATGGGAAGGAGGGCACATGTTCTTATACAGTGGGGTTGAACCAACAATACGGGCACAAGCGGGTGTAGGATGTTTAATACATAAAGATTTTATAGAGCGCATTGAATCATGGAATTACATGTCAGAAAGGTTAATGAGCATAGATTTTAAAGGAGAAGATCAGGAAGTATACACATTGCTAACAGTTTACGGACCAAACGAGGACGAGAAGAAGGAAATAAAGGACAGATTCTGGGAACAACTACAAACAGCAGTAGAAACTAGCAAGAATGAAATTATAATTACCGGGGATCTAAATGGTAGGGTAGGAAACAAGGAAGAAACGTCCGGGAAAACGGTGGGAAGATTCGGTGAAGTGGTGAAAAATAATAATGGACAAAGAATAATAGACTTCTGCATTTTAAATAATCTAAGGGTTATGAATACATGGTTTCAACACAAGGACATCCATAGATACACAAGGGTGGTCGAAAGCAGGGAGGAAAAATCGATTATTGACTTGTTTATAGTAGGTAAGGACATGAGAAGCCAGATTAAAGATGTCAGAGTGGAAAGGGGGCACGAAATTGGTAGTGACCATTTTTTAGTGGTAGCAAAACTTAAAATAAAGGCAGCAGAGCTGGAAAAATCTAAAAAACCCACGAAGAAAATGTTTACAAGTATAAGGAGTTATAAACTGCAAGATAAACAAGTCCGAGCAAAATATGCAGGTAAAATTGCAGAAGAATTTAACAAGATTGATAATAATTTACGGTGGGGAAATATGAACGAGTTATGGAACAAATTCAAGGAGATAATAATCAAAACTGCAGAAGAAACATGTGGAAAATACAAATACGATAACAGTAGAAAACAAACACCATGGTGGAATGAGAATATCAGAACAGAAGTTAAACAGAAGAAGGATTTATGGAAAAAGTATTTAGCGACAAAAGAAGGATGGGATTACCAATTATATAAAGATCAAAGATTAAGAGTTAAAAATTTAATAAAACAGGAAAAAAGCAAGACGTGGGAGCAATTCGGAAATAAAATGGAAAATTTGGGAGCGGGAAACTCAAAAATGCTGTATAGAGTGCTTAAGGGAATGCGTAAAAAGAAGCAGGAGGATCTTCAATGGGTTAAAGACAAGGAAGGGAAGGTGCTCATGAATGTAGAGGATATTAAAAACAGATGGTATGACTATTTTGTAGAGTTGTCCGGTGAGAAGGAGGACGTGAACGGACAAGAAATAGAAGGGGAACAGGAGCATACCGATGGCACCCTTCCAATAAGTCTGGAAGAAGTTCAACAAGCCATTAAGAAGCTTAAAATAGGAAAAGCCGCGGGCCCAGATAATATCAAACCAGAAATGGTTAAATACATGGGTAATGAAGGGATAAAATGGTTACATGAGATATTGAATTGGGTGTGGAAGGCAAAGAAAATCCCAGATGATTGGCAAATTGCAATAATCATACCGTTACACAAAAAAGGTGATAAGATGTGTTGTGAAAATTTTAGAGGAATTTCGTTACTGAGTGTTATTTGTAAAATTTACGAACGCATATTAGAGCAAAGACTGAGGCCGGATATTGAACAAACACTTGGAGGTACACAAGCTGGATTCAGGCCGGGCAGGAGTACACACGACTGGATTTTCAGCCTGCGGCAGATAAGTGAGAAACTGCTGGCACACAACAACAAAATATATATTTGTGCAATTGATATGCTTAAAGCCTTTGATAATTTAACAAGAAATAATATTTGGGAGATACTGAACAGAAGAGGAATCCACGAAGAATTAGTAGCAGCAATCCGAAGTCTTTACTCCAAAACAAGAAATATCGTAAGGGTAGGAACCAATATCACGAAAGAGTTCTCAACATTTAAAGGCGTACGCCAAGGGAGCATATTAAGCCCGTTATTATTTATAACTGTTATGGACGAAATTGCACGAAAGGTAGAGACAAAAATAAAGGGAGTTACAGTTGGATATAAGGATTTGAAACCAGTGGTAGTCAAAGAATTTCTATATGCAGATGACCTAATTTTATTTGCAAGCTCGAAAGAAAATCTACAGAAAAATTTAGAAATTTGGAAAACAGCTTTGCAAAATTTCGGGTTGGAAATCAACATATCAAAAACAGAAGTAATGGTAATATCCAAACAACATGAAGAGGTAGAAGTAACGCTGAATGAAAACAGAATACAACAATCACAACAAATAAAATACTTAGGTGCATTTCTCGAAGAAGACGGGGGCTTACAAAGCGAAATAAATAACAGAATTGCAGCAGCGAATAAGTTATATTATGCACTAAATAGATCATTTATAGGAAGGAAAGAAATATCACGGAAGACTAAAATTAAGATTTTTAAAACAGTGTTTATACCGGTGCTAATTTATGGCTGCGAAGCGTGGGTGTTAAGTGATTCCCTCAAGAGCAAGATTCAGGCATGTGAAATGCGATATTTGAGAAGAGTCCTAGGGGTTACCAGAAGAGATAGGATGCGTAACGAAGAAATACGACAGACTTTGGAGGTAGAATCTGTGCTAACTACTATTGAGAGGAGACAGTTGGATTGGTTAGGGCATATTACAAGAATGCCAGAACAGAGAGTGACAAAACAAATATGGAAAATGGGTGTAATAGGCAAGAAACGGAGAGGCAGGCCGAGGAAGAGTTGGAAGGAACAAGTGGAGCAGATTATAAGGAATGGAGGCAGTAATTGGAACACGGCAATGAAAATTGCACTAAATCGGAAAGAATGGAAAACATTTGTGGCTACAGCCACAACCCCTCGACACTGAAAGGTAGAAGAGGGTCGCCGATAAGTAAGTAAGTAAGTAATTATAGTTAGCGGT